>VZRV01007978.1:191143-213399 GCA_013398115.1 Falcunculus frontatus
CGGGCGGCTCCGGGCTCGGGGGGTGCCCGGCGTCCTCTGGCCCGGGGCTGATGGCGGTGCGGGCGCTGCGTGTGGGGAATGGAGGCTGGGCTCGGCATTCGCGTGTGCTGAGCTCTGGCGGCCGCCGAGCGGGGCCCGGGGCGCTTCTCTGTCTGTCTTGTCCGTCCGTGTGTCCGTGTGGCAGCTCCTGCCCTTGGGGATCCCGTGGGTTCGTCCCCCCAGAGCCTCTCGGGTCCCCCGGGTTTTGTGGTGCCGAGTTCCGCAGAGACCCGGGTCAGTAGATGTGCTTAGGTTGTATCCAGGGAAGAGCAGTATGAGAAGGCCTTGGAAAAAACCAAACCACCCATCATTTATTATTTATTAAGAACATGCAGTTAAGGAGTTAGAATAATAGAATTATAGACCGTGCTGAGATCATTAACTGTGTAAAATTCGGAAGTAAAGACTTGATTTCACTTGAGAGGGCTTCAATGTGTACTTGTCCCTCCCCAGAAGGGGAATTTATGGGCTATGTCTAATTTGGCAGCTGGAGTTCCAATGAACACAACAGTGTGTTGGCTTTGTGTCCTTCAGGTTCAGCTGGAAGAAATCCCCCATCAGATGGATCTGAGGGAATCTGTAGCCTTTGGATCTGTGTTGTTTGCTGAAAGGGGAGTTACGTCTCTGGAGTGTCAGTTTGTTCTTAGCAGAACTCAAAGCCTGGATTTTAATTTCGAGACACACACAAGTTTGGTGTAACATTTGACTGCCTGCAAGTCACAGAATCCTAGAATCACAGAGTGGTTTGGGTTGGAAGGGACCTTAAAGCTCATCTCATTCCAATCCCCTGCCATGGGCAGGGATGCCTTTCACCAGCCCAGGTTGCTCCAAGCCCTGTCCAACCTGGCCTCGAATACTTACAAGGATGGTGTAGCCGCAGATCCCATTCCATTGTTGCAGTGGTATTCAGATGTTTGTTACAGCATAACTTCTTATATTCACTAGGATATTTATGTACTCTGAATATTAAGATGGATTTATTGTTACAAATTCACTGTTTTCCAGCTGAATTTCAGTGGTGACTGAGTCCCAGAGGATTGCTGAAAAATGGGAACCCAAAGGGAACTATGAGGAATATTGGTACAGCCCACATGCAGGATTGGATTTAGCAATATCTGGTCTTGTGGTTGTGATGTTGTTGAGCAAGAAGTGAGGAATATTAGCATGAAATTTTAGGTCAGTTACAGACAGGAAATTTCTGTGTGAGGGCTCTTACAGGGATCTTGCTTTGAGTAGATAACTGAGTTTTGAACAAGAAGATGTTTGGGAAGAACAGGAGGAAACTGGGGCAGGGGAGCACAGCCCAATACAATGTGAAATTATGTGTCATATGTCAGATAAGGACATAATAAGGACTGTTAGATAAGGAATGCCAGTCATAGCTAGAAGTAATCCATGTCCTTGAGTCTTACGATCAGAATTAGAATCACAGAATGGTTTGGGTTGGAAGGGACCTTAAAGGTCAACTTGTTCCAACCCTCCTGCCGTGGGCAGGGACACCTTCCATGAGACCAGGTTGCTCAGAGCCCTGTCCAGCCTGGCCTTGAGCACTTCTAGGGATGGGGCATCCACAGCTTCTCTGGACCTGTTCCAGGGCCTCACCACCCTCACAGTAAATAATTTCTTGCTAATATCTAATCTAGCCTTGCCTTCTGTCAGTTTGAAGCCATTCCTCCTTGTCCTTGCCTGTGTTTGTAAAATACAGCTTAGAGTATATAAATACATAAGGAATATTTTAGCCACTCACTTTTAAAATTAAGTTATGACTTTGACAACTTCTGTCTCTGCTCAGCAGATGCCATGTTGCCTCAGAAGAGGGGACAGATACCTTCCAGAATAGCCATGAGCAGTTATTGGAAAGTCCTGGGAATTTTCTTACTCTGTCTTCAAAGTGCACTGTCTCACCAGCCAGCCCAGCCCAGAGTGCTGCTGGTGTCTTTTGATGGGTTTCGGTGGGATTACATCTACAGAGTGTCCACTCCCAATTTTCACTATGCCATGAAGAACGGGGTGCACGTCAGGCAGGTCACAAACGTGTTCATAACGAAGACGTACCCCAACCACTACACCCTGGTGACCGGGCTCTACGCAGAGAGCCACGGCATCGTCGCTAACGAGATGTACGATCCTGTCCTGAACGAAACCTTCTCCCTGAACAAAATGAACACCCACAACTCCAAGTTCTGGGAAGAGGCCAGCCCAATATGGGTGACAAACCAGAGGGAAGGACACAAGTCTGGTGCTGCTATGTGGCCTGGAACAGATGTGAAGATACATGGAGTCTTGCCTACACATTACATGCCCTACAACGAATCTGTTCCCTTTGAAGACAGGGTAGCAAAGCTCATTGACTGGTTTACATCAGAAGAACCCATAAACTTTGGTCTCCTGTACTGGGAACAGCCTGATGAGATGGGCCACTTTCTGGGCCCTGAAAACCCACTTATGGGAGCGATAATCAGTGACATTGACAGAAAACTGGGATATCTCATTTCTGAACTGAAGAAAGCAAAGCTGTGGGATGTGATAAATGTCATAGTCACAAGTGATCACGGAATGTCACAGTCTTCCTTGGAAAGGCTCATTGAGCTTGATCAGTACGTGAGCAGAGAGCTCTATGAAGTCATCGACCACTCCCCTGCAGTAGCCATCTTGCCAAAAGAAGGTAGGAGCTACAGCAATAACATTCCCTGAGGAGATACTTGAGTATCCAAACTTTATAGATTGAGTTGGTGGTAGCAGCACTGATGGCAGTAGGACATTAGCCTTGAACAAGGAGTACTTGCAGGATCCCTTTGTTCTTTTTGCAGGCTCTGTCAAAAGCCTGGAGTAACTTTCAGAAAAGAAAAGGGAGCAAATTGGTTTGCTGTTGACTAATATTGCCAAGGATCCTTTAATCCTTGTGAGAAGTAAAATAATCTAATGGCATTATCAAGGCTGAATGGTGCTCTAGATAGATAACACCTGAATGTTACATATCCTGCCTTTCATCAAGATGCTGAAGCCATAGTGGAAGAATTATATTTCTAACTCAAACAGTAAACTGAGAACAGATGGGGATCTTTGATAAAAAGAAAGCTTGTGTTGGCTATTTGATTAGCTGCCAGCTATTGTAGTTCACTTTAGTTTTTTCCCCGTCATGCTGAACAGCCAGCCAGTTATATTCATACCATTTTTATTGTGATAAAGATGGGCAAGAATAATATTGGAATTGAAATCTGAAATCTGGTTACAGTCAATGAAAGGTTGCTGAAGTGCCAGGTGTATGTTTAGTGTCACTAATGCATCTGCTCTTTATTTTGATGATCAAATCCTGTCAACTACTTGGTGCAAATATGTTAAACTGGAAAATAACACCCCTGCCCACACAAACAAAGTGCTAATTTGGAAGCTGAGTTTTAAGATGGCCTTCGGAAAGGTGTTTTTAAAGAATTCTGTAACATTTGCATCACTAATCGATAGATAGCACTCTGTATTTAATGCTCAAGCAGGGAGGGTGTTTTGCAGAATTAAGTGACCTTTAAGTGCATGAACAAATGTGTCTTGTCATTTTTAATTTGGAGAATACTCCAGACTAAAATGTGAGTATGCCCAACTGAGAGGTCTCTGCTGCCCTGTAGCTGGGTGCTGTTTCTCTCTGTGGTGATAACAGAGCCAAGTTTGGGAACTTCATCCCCCTAGAGGCAAACATGGTTGACCAGGATGTTCTCATTAGCAAATAAAGAAGCTGTAAAAGTAAACTTTAGTGCTGAAATGTCCCTAATGCAGTAAACAAGAACTTTAAGATGCGTAACTTGATTCTCCTGTCTGCTGAATGCTGAAAAGAAACAGTATCTCTGCTGCAATTAGATGACAGAATAGTAAAAAAGCCATTTCAGTGGATTTCAGAAACAGCTTGGATTTGATTTTGCCCAGAGATTCAGGTATTTATTACACTACCAATAAACAAGAATTAGTTTTGAGCACAGCTAAAATTCTTTTCTTCCATGGTACCAGCTGTGATTTTTATTATAAAACAATGAGTTTCACTGCCAGTTTAGGTATGAGCTAATATATGCTTAAGTACATAACACTGATTCTTCACCTGTTATTCCATTTGTCTTTCTTCAACCAAGGGAATGGTAAAACTTAGCGAGACTGAGAAAAAGTTTGAATGCTTAAAAATGCAGCAATTTCTTTTAACTGTTTGGCTGCGTATTGCTTCCCCACAGATGGATTAAAGCCATTATTTAACCATGCTGGTGTATTAGTGTGTGTGGGGAACTAATTAGATGTTAGTTCCCTCACCACCTGTAGCACAGCTGGTGATGCTGGCCTTTTTGTTGCTTTTAATACAAATATAATAATTCAAATAATTAACGTAAAATCAAGTTTGGTATATTTGGGACTTCTCCTCCCTGCCATCCCATATAGAAAACTGGCATAGCAAAATTAACTTTATAACTGACATAGTCCTAGAAATGCTGCATTAGAGTCCCTCTTCTTGTTGCTGTAACTATCTCTGATATCTTAGCTTTTGCTGTTTCATCTTGACCTTTGTTTTGTTTCTTGATTTAGTGATTTTTTTTTTGTACCAATTTGAGATAAGAAACATACAGAAATGTATTTTCCTTCAGAATTTCTATACTGGATTCTAGGAACTGAGGGGGAAAAGGAAGATGATTTCTTTAGAAACATTGGCTGCTTTCTCCCAAACTTTTTTCCATGAGATCCATTCAGAACTCCTTGGATGCTGGAAATGGCAGGCTGAAAGGGGCCTGCAGACACACTCTGTGCATTCAGCTGCCTGTGTCACACAAATACTTATCTGAGTCATGGGGCTGAGGGATTTGGTGTGTCACGGGAGTCTGTTGTGTGCACTGCATAGCCCTCAATAGAAATCTGGCCTTAAGTGGAGGTGGGCAGTGAAGAAATTTGCTCAGATGTCAATTCCTGAACTTGCTTTTGTGTTCCTGGCTCTCTGTTCTGGTTCCTCTGTTCTGTGCACTGGTGTTCCAGCCAGCTTGTCCAACTGGTTGTGGCTCTTCAGTGGCTTTTACTGGAAAGGCAAGCTCAGAAACTGGAAATAAGCAAATAAAGAATTGGGGGTGGAAAATGCCTGTTTATTCAGTGTTAGTAGAGCTCTTGAGGGTTTGTGCTCACTGTGACTAGAGAAGGGAAAGGAGCAGGCACTGGGAATACGGAGGAGTAGCTCATGCTGTTGGCTGTTATTGAATAATAAAGGAAAGCAACAAACAAACTGCTTTAAAATAGATTAAAAGTGTCACTTGTTGTCCGAGCCAACTGGGTGGCAGAATTCGTCCTGAATGCAGCCATTACCTCACAAACAGGCTTAGGAGCTGTCTTCTTGCTTTACAGAGCTAGGTGTGCTTGGCTGCTTTTCCAGGAGACAACTGAATGCTTTCTAACTCATTCCTGTGAGAAGCTTACATTCTGGTAACTGTGAAATGAGGGATTTTTCTAAAATTAGCAAGGCACTTCTTGCGTGGGAAGTGGCTGTGAAGTCTGGTGCTGAGGGGGATCTTGCCGTGACTGAGGCTCTGGATTTCTCACAGTAACTTCTGTGCACACACTGTTGCCTCTTACACTTCTGGGGAAGTGCATTTTGCCCTCTTCTTTCAGCTGTATTTTAACTACTGATGAGTTCATTAAACACACTGGTATGTTTAATTTTTGTCTTTTGTCTCTTTTGTTTGTTTGAAGGCAAACTGGATGAAGTATATGAAGCTTTGGCCAACGCTCATCCCAACGTGACTGTATATAAAAAGGAGCAGATTCCAGATAGATTTCATTACAAACACAACAGTAAAATTCAGCCCATCTTAGCAGTGGCTGATAAAGGATGGGAAATTGTACATAATAAGACTGATGGTTTTCTATGTAAGTATTCTGTCTTTATGGCGTTTTACAGTATCTTGCAAGGCAGAGACCTTACATGGTACTTTCTCTCCTAGTATCAACCAATGTTCTTTTTTTTTTTTTTTTTGGTAAGGCTGGGAGGGAAAACTAAAGTGTGTAAAATTTATAATTTTTTCCCCTGATGGGATAGGAAGCACCCTACTGTTAGGGGAGGAGGATCTGCACTTATTGACTCTTTAAACATTAAACTTACTGAGATAAGATCAGTCACATGTTTTAGTGGTCCCATACTCGAGGTCTTTCAGGATGTAGCAAACCAACACACACTTCCTGAGTGATTAAAAAAGAAAGTTGTAACTGAATGTATTTGAGTAGAGGGTGAATAGGGTTGTTTTATCATGTTTTACTTATTTACTGGAGAAGGGTTGGGTTGGGTTGGAAATAAAAGAACATTTTCTGAAAATCCTCAGCTTTGTGTGGGTGCTACACTTGAGTAACCTCGTTCTATTGCTACAAAGAGTCTTGGATATTGTGTTACTGCACACCAGTGATTTTCATTTGCCTTGGAGGAAAAAATGCATTGTAAGTGATATGGAGGTATAAAATACTGAACACTTTCAAGTTCCTCACCTTGCAGTTTTGAAATTTTTTACAGGTAGCATGGAGACAGTGAACTGTAACTTCTTGGTTACCTAAAATACAGGTGTCATGTGGTTAGTTCTTACATTTGTAATTGAGAACCTTTTGAACTTTGCTGCTGGGTATGAACCTGAAGAGAGTTACCAGCAAGACATAACAAGTTTTTCAGTAGCTGCTGAGAGCAGCTTCTCATGCCTATGTGTTTGACATGTTCCCAGTTTTTAATGCCCCTATCAGGAATGGGCACTGGACACCCACCAGTGAGTTCTTTTTCCTTGTTGAGGAGTTGATGGTGCACAAAACTGGACAAAATGCCAAAGTGTTTACTTGGAGTCACATGGACAGTCTGACTCTACATGTTTTTTTTTAAATTTTCTCCAAGAGATCTGGACCCGTTGCAAAGTTGGAGTTTTTCCTTGAGGAAAATCAAGGAAGCTTGGGTGTACCCAGTGTGCCATTGACAATGCTGTTACTGCCATATGAGCTCAGCTTTTTTTCCCCTCTTTGTCAAATAGTCTGCTATATCTGCTCTCCATTGTGGGTTTTTTTAGGTATTTTCTCTTTGTAGCTCTGAGACTTGGTATTTGCTAGGAGACATTTGTGCTGTCAATCAGAACAATTCTTCTAAACCTCTCGAAGGATAACTGATGGCTGTGCCTTTTCTGCATTCTGCCAATTCTAGGAAAAGGTTCAATGCTTGTTTTGCAACTTCAGGATATTGACCTTTATCTATCTTCTATTTCTAGTTGGTAATCACGGATATGACAACACTGTACCAGAAATGCATCCCATTTTTTTGGCAGTTGGGCCTGCTTTCAGAAAGAATGCCACCAAAGAATTCATGAATGCGACAGACTTGTACCCCTTACTGTGCCATCTTCTTGGCATCAACCCACTGCCCAACAATGGTTCCTTCAATGCTGTGAAGGATATACTTGCTGAAGAAGTTCCTGAAGCCCATGGAGCAGACACCTACTCCACTGTTGTAGGAGTTTTCCTGGGCAGCTTGCTTGTTTTGGTTTTTACTGCAGTTTTTGTTAAGCATTTTGTCCTCGCCCAAGCAAATTCCATGCAAATCCGACACACTGAAGCTGCCCAGCCACTGCTGCAAGATTAATAACACCTGGGATAACACCTCAAACACCTCCTGTCTGAGGCTTAAAATAAGCCTATACAAAGAAAATAAACAATGGAGGTGGATCTGCATAACTGTGTGGAGTGAAAGGAGATGGATGCTGATCCAGTGGTACTCTGGGGCATGTACAGACCAGGTATGCAGAGAGAGAGCATGTTCCTTTTTCACCCTGCAGCCACTTCATCTTCCAGGGGTTGAAGATATCCTGGGTAAACCTGGAAAGCTCTGTGTGTATGAAGACCTGTAGTGACAATAGACCTCAAATACCTTATTATGGCTATTTTTAGGGCAATAACATCAACTGGGGTCCACTTCACAGACTATTAAATGGTGATTTCATTTCCCACCTTTTTTTTTTTTCTTTTATTCTTTGAGAGGTTTTTTGAGTCTCTTTGATTCTAACAAGTCACTGAATGGTACTAAACTTTGGTTTTTCTTCCTTGCCAAAGGAAGCTTTTGCATGGATCACCATTACAGATAACTTGGTGAGTTAAATCCTGCAGAAAAGAACATTATTATTCAGCTAGGTCATGCAGTGCTAAGTGTCTAAGTTTAGAGTTACATGTATTTCTTCAAACTACTGTGTTAATTGTAGCCCCAAAATATGAATCTAAGTGGTATTGCCTTTAGCAATCAGCATTAAACTGCTTGATTCTTAATGTTTTAAAAATTGATTTAGGTAAATATAGGTTTTTACCACTTTAGATATGACTTTAGGTAAATGTAGGTCTTTACTTTTTCTATTTCCTGTACACTGCACTAAATCTAGGAGTTCCATGCAGCTGGCAGGATAAAGACACGTACAAGCACCACACCTGTATATCCAAATGGAGTCTTTTCTACTTCTGTGGTACTAAGGGAGGTGAATAAGTTAAGGAACATGGATGCTCAAGCTGGTTTCAGAGTGCTGTCAGGCTTTGTCCCTGGGTGGGCATCTGGTCTGCTGCTGGAGACACTGAGTTTGACTTGTGTCTTGTGCTTTATTTGCTGTGTCTGGGTGGGCCTTGGAATGGGATGGCCAGGATTACACATGCAGTTTAAGGGGCAGCTGTATAAATCTTAAGCCATATATGTTCTTAAGTCTGAAAAAGCACACTTTAATAATAATAAAAAAGGTGTAAGACTGGAGTTTGTTTTTTCCAGAGGAAAGCCTCTGTTAGGGAAAAAATACTAATTCTGAGACAACAAAGGTACATATTATTCTCATTCTTTTATGTGTAGCAATAAATCTTCTTGCTAGTGTAGTTGTGGGGGTTTTTGTGAGCTCACTTAAATGGTGAGAAGCTGCTGCTGAGGTTTGTATGAAAAACATATTCTGAAGTGAGAAAAGTTATTGCCAGACTTTTCCCCTTCTCCCTGGGTGAGATGATAGTATTTCTCAGCACTTTGTTGCTGAGTACAATGCCTGAAGGAGAAAGAAACTTTCAAAATTCGTGCAGAAGTAGCAGACTGAGTATTTTAAAGTGCAATTGCTGGCTGTATCCACAGCCCCCAGCAGAGGGCAAGGATGGGAACACCTCGGCTTTTGTGCTCTGCCAACCCAAGGATGACTGACAGTACTGCAAGGGGACGGCTGGGGTACAGAGTTAATTTTGCTGGGCTAAATTCTAGACTTAATGAAGATCTGTTGGGTTCCTCTGTGAGGGCAGGGACACTTGCTTAGCACCAAGCTGTGTTCCAGACAGATGTGGACATTTCCAGAGGCCACATCTGGGAGCAGCGAGTGCTTCAGAGGGAAAGCAATGAAATAGCCCAACTTAAGGGATATGCTGAAAGTTCAGCTGTAATAATAGCTTTAGGAAGGCAGGAAAAATGCAGGTCTGTTGGAAGACAGCCATTAATTTGGGGGATGTATATGAAATCCTGTGAACTGCAGCTGACTCAGTGCTGTTATTGTGCTGTGAATCTCCTTGTTTTCCTGCATTGCCGTTTTCTTAAGAAAACACTGAAGGAAGATGTCTGTAAGGCTGATTGTTAGTGCTGCTGCCCATTAGCTGTGCCTGAAGCTGAATATGCTGGCACAGATAAAGCTGAGTGCTGCAGGGGCTCCAGCTGAACCACGACAGCAGTACCATGTTCACAGCGGTAACGTGTTCACAGCAGTTTTCAGAGACTGGGGAAGTCTGAGCAGAAAACCCGAACCTCTGAGTTGTTACTAATCCCTTCCCTACTCACCTTCCAAAAAGTGGGTGGCACACAGCAAACTGATGCACTGAGTCCGCCTTTTCTTGCTTATTTGCAGCTTAAAAATGAATTGTAGCATGAACTTAGTGTGTGTTTAAAGGAAGATCTGCAGGCTTTGATAAGGCAGTAACAGTGACAACTGTCATAACAATTTCATAGGCCTCACCTGTAGCTTCTGCACTTTGGAACATGTTGCTTTAGTAGAAATTCTTCTTATTGCAGTAATTTCACGGCAGTGATTGTGGCAGATCTAAAAATAACTGGGTTGTAATCTCAGAGCTTTTCCTTAAACTCCACTTTAATTGTGGCAAGTGTAGTTCTATTGTCAGCCTAAGTGACCCTTGGTTTTAAGGAGGGGGCAAAGTTTGTCAGTGTTGTTCAGTCATCTGGGACTTAGACTTACTTGCCCAAATATGCAACGAGGGAAGAGCAGTAGGTTCCCCCCAACAAAGGGTTTGGGAACAAGAATACTCAGAATAGGCTGAGGACACGAATGTGAGAATTGTTGATATAATTGTTCTGTATTGCACTGTGAGGCTCTTTTTTGAGGAGGGCAAAATAAAACTTTGTAAAAATATGAAGGGAATCTTGTAGCATTTGGGTATTTCAGCTTAGGGTCAAACATTTCCTTTATTCTTAGGTGCATTTGCAGGTACCTCTTGGGTAGCTCCTTGTTAGGACATTTGCCCAACTGTTTTAAGTTGCTGGGTGTGAGCTTAATGAAACTGAAAGCACAGATGATGCCACTGGAGAAAAATAGAGACTTTTTCTCTGATGTGACATTTTGCAGACACCTTTTTGGGTGGGATTTGGTTTCTGTGTATATGATACTTTCTATGATGTACAAACAAGTTTGTTGGAAAGTGAATCTGAGTACACTGTGTACTGCTTGTAACTTAAGCTTGGAAACCAAGAATGATGCATGATGCGTTTCATTACTGACTGTGGAGCATACAGATGTCCAATGTTTTTGTTTCTTCTTGTTTGGAAATGCTGAAGTTAAAATACATCTCTGCTATAATGCTGTCAAGCATGGAGTGCTGCCTTCATTTAAAACACTTCTGGAAAACAAACTTGAACTAGGGGGCAGATGACTGGGGAAGAATGGTCTCAACTTGTACACATCCCAAATATTCCTTGGACTCTGAATAGTGTGTGCCTTTGTTAAAAATAACTGGAAGTGTGATAGAACTTAGGAATTTTAGGTCACAGTTCTTACATAACAGACTTCTTGTTTCCCACCTTGCTGCCATATATGGAAGAAACAGCCGTCGGTTACCAATAGTGGGAATCCAGTTTCTTTTACTAAAAAAAAATCTTCCAGACTTTCTTGGTCAAGAGCTGCAGTAATGCTACAAGAAATGCAGTCTCAAAAAAAAAAAAAAAAAAAAAGAGCAGAAAAATCAGATTCATTAAATCATTTAGGTCGGAAAAGACCTTTAAGGTCATCCAGTCCAACCATTAACCCAGCACTGCCAAGTCTGTTGTAAGATGAAGTGTTGTGTAAACTGACTTTTCATACAATCATAGAATGGTTTGGGTTGGAGGGGACCTTAAAGATCAGCTCATTTCAACCCCCCTGCCATGGGCAGGGATAGGGACACCAGTCAGAAGTGTGAACAACACAATCTTGACCTGCATGTGGGAGAAGGACAAATGTGCAGTGGCTGGGTCCTGTTGTTTTGTGGAATGGAAATTTAATAGGCTTACTTCCCAGTCTTCTTCCCTGCTGAAATAGTGCCATGGATGCTGTGTTGACCATATCTGTGCTGCTGTACAAACCTTTCATGGCATGTTTGTCCTACAGTAAAGGTGATATAAGTACTTATTAGATGGTAAACTTCAAAAATTGTTGCAAGGACATGAAAATGATAAATTCAATAATGGTATCAGCCTTTCCATAATGAAATCCTAATCTGAATCCTATTAACAAACCCCCATTACTGGTTTTTTTGCAATAAAGGATGCTACCATGCATGTTAGAGCAAACATCTGTCCCTGTGGTCTGATCCTTGGAGGTACACAACTTTGGTTTATTTTCACAGGCAGTGTGTAGGCAGCAAGTTACTGAAAGCAGTGTTTCAGAGCTGTAGTCAGGTGAAAGCAGCTCAGTTCTGGAACTGTTTCCTTGATGCCAATGCCCAGAAAGCACAGAACCCCAGAGGGGTGGATGTCTTGAGGGCTGCTGTGCCCACTGTGGAGAGTTCCTGTATGGAGGCAGTAATGAAACATCAGCCTTCAGTGCTGGGAAGTGTCACTAAATATCCCCTATTCCCCTCTAAACTGCACAGCCAGTTAAGTGTTAGGAACTTCCCCTGAATTAACATGCCCTGTGTGACCATTGCTGAGTTGTGTCTATTTAGCAAGTCATTAAATGTTGCCACAAACTATTGTCCCTTTATGGCAGCCTTGAGGAAGCAGAAGCCACAGCTTTGCTGTCCTTGTTCTGAATTGGCCATTCAAGAGGAAATCAGCCACTGGCTTTTATGAGAAATACTTCACACAAACCAAAATGAGGCAGTGGAAATGTTTTGTCATGTTTAAGGCTCTATTTTTAAAAATAATCATCCTTAAATAAATCAGCTGTGTGTCTTAAAGACAGAAAGATGTTTTTTCTAGATTCTCTTGATTTGTACATGATCTGTATGAAACCGGATGTACAAGAGCTACAAGAACACTCAGCAGCCTTACAGACCACACCGCATCTTTGGAAATTAAATCATCAGCAGTGCAACTGGAATATAGTTTATCCTACTCCTTAATACTTAAATTTCCTCTTTAAACCCTTTTTACAGTAGCACTGTCTCATCTCCATGATAAAGGTTGGAGGAATAAAGGATGATAAGGATTTCCACCAGATAGAGCCACTCGCTGGTTTCACAGCAGCTCGGTGCCTGTAGCAGTTCTCATCAGAAGGGGCTGCCTAGGAGGAGAAATGCATTTAGACCTTGATCTCCCCATCTGTACCAACATTCCTATTTCAGATCAGAGTTCTGCCACCGTGCTTCAGGCAGCATTTACAGTTCTGGTCACCAAAGCCTTGGTGGTAACTCTGCCACCTGCCTAGGAGGGGATGCACAGAGGAACTGAGAACACATCAACCGCACAGTGTGACAACTGCTGGGAGGAAGGAGGAGAAGGAGGAGAACAGAGTGGCAAAAATACTGTCCTAATCAGTTTTAGCTTCTAGAAAAAAAACCAAAAACTCACAGGTAGAGGACACTAGAGTCTGGTCTTACTGTGTCTGCCAGAAAGGTAAACTCAGTCAAGCCTTTCCAAACACAGATGATGCAAAGCATCTCCAGTAATTCTTTGACTGACCCTCTGAGGATCCCACTCTGTATTAGCAGAATTACCAGAACCTAACAAAACTCTCTCCAGCACAGGAATTGAAACATCCTCCCTTTCACAGCATATCTAAGCCTAGGTTCTACCCTGCAACATCCTCCCTTCGTAGTTACTCATTAACCTGACCTCTTGGTGCATGTAATTAATTAATTTAAATCTGGCAGGATGAGGAAGTGACTCTGTGTTCAGTCCAGCTACTGCTCTAGAATATCAACAGGCTAAAATCCAGTACCCTGTCAGTAACAGCACAGATTTTTCAAGGGGCCTGAGCCTCTTTCAATTAATCTGAACTCTTCCAAGTTCAAATTAATTCAGAGTAAAGCATTAGTGAGTAATAGTTAGTAGTTTGAGGAAAAAAAAAAGGCAGAACTGGTTAGGTTTTGGATTGTGTTTTTAATCATTACAATGGAATCCCCCCAGAGAGGAAGACAGAGATTACTAAAACTTCCACACATTTATAAAGCTCAAGTTTATTTTTTTCAGTGGGCAGTTCAAAGTAACCCCTTCCCTCCAAAGTCCCTACTCCCTCCCTGTTGCATCACTAAAAGGCTGTGGCCAACACCAAATTGCAATGAATTTGAAGTTGTGAAAGAGAAACCCCATTGCTACCAAGTACCTCTGTCACTTTATTTTTTAAAACCATCAAACTTGTAGGAAAAGGACTTGGTAACTGTAGTTCTCTTTCTAGGTTACCAATAACAATTTAACCTCACTGAAATATAAGGTACCATTCAAAGCTTTTTCAATCAAACTATTTTTTTTATAGCAAGTTACTAGAGGACCATTAACAAAGAATCAAGAGTTTCAATTAACAGAACAGTTAGCTCTGGTCTTCATCAGGACTTTGCATCTATGTACCTCAAAGATTACAGAGAATTTATTTTTGAGATGAGATCTGCTAACTTCGTCCCTTAATTTCCCAGCATTTAAAATAAGAGTTTGGAATCCTTGCTTGATGACTTGCACATCAAACTTTCAATTGTTGCTTTTTAGCACAACAGCTTTCAAAAGACAAGTACGAGCTGGTACACAGGGCAGAACCACCTCTATCTCAAAACCAGCAGAATTTACTCCTGGGTTTAGGAGCAGTAATTTTACACCTACAGCCCATGAAACTGGGTAATTCCAAGATTCCCAGGTTAAACTGACTTTCTCAAGATAAGGCAGTAGTGCCATCCCAGCTAGACCTCTGGATCGAAGTCATCCAGAGACACATTCCAGAAATGTCAGAGCCACCTGCCCAGGCTTGTAAGTGCTGAACCACATAGTTTATTGCTCAAAATAGAAGAGATATGCACCAGTTCTTTCATCACTGACTTCTATTTTCTGTCCCAGAAATTTCTTGTCACATTGATGACTTAGGGTAGAAACAAGTCTTGGATCTTCTCTTTCCCCAGATTTAAGGGCACACCAGAATATATTCTCCAAACAAAACTAACTCCTAACTCCCAATAAAGTTTCTTTCCAACACAGGTGCAAGAACAGTAAAAGTAGTCAATATTAATTTAATTTAAAAAAGCAATTATCATTTACAAATACTAAAATTCACTTTATCCTTGCTAGTCCCACTCTATAGTCTCATTCCGAAAGTGTTCAGAGGCTTGAATGAAAAACTAAGCATCCTTATTTTGTTAAGCATCTATTCCAGTAAAAAGCCACCTGTTCACTTTTTTTGTTATGAAAATATTTTTATAGGACACTAGTCACACAAATCAGCAGGGTCTGACTGTACAGTATTTTACACAGATAAAGTGCATCAAAGAAAGAATGCCATCCAGTGCAAATTGAAACTGTTTTCCTGAAATCACAATTTAGGAAGCGAGGCTCGGCTCCCTCCGCGCTATCCAATCAAAGGATCATCGTCATCACTCTGTAACTGGAGCCGGGCAAAGGGCCGGGAGGGAGCCACTCTGTTCTTGGAGATGATGATGATGCAGGTGAAAGTGGTAAGCACCATGAAAGCCCCGATGACGATCCCAATGGCCTCGGGGACACTGATGCACCACTGGTCAGCCAGCAGGCACTTGGTGTTGGCGAAGGTGCCGTTGTGTGGCCGCGGGGCGAGCCCCAGGATGTGGCACATCATGGGGTAGATGTCCACGTTGTCCATGGTGCTGTGGCTGTAGCCGCGCCGGAAGGCGGGGCCACGTGCGGCCAGGAACGGGTGCATGCTGGGCAGGGCGTTGTCATAGCCATGGTCCCCCACTGCAGCGGGGCAGAGCACACAGTTACTGTCACAGCCTCTGCTGCAGAGCCCGTGTTCCCCTCCCCATCTCCCCCCACCCCCAAAGCATGTGTTTTAACCAAAGGTAATGCACAGCAGCTGTTGGATCAACCACAGAAGGAAGCCAGAGTTCCTTCCCTCTTCCCCAAACCCCACAAGTCTTTTCCCATACTGGCCTTCACCCACAGTTCTCCCTCCCATTAATCTCTTTTCCTTTCAGTGCTTAACCTTTCCAGCTTTCCCCTTCCCATTCTTCATGCCAAAGTCGAAACAGAGGTTGCCACTCCACAATGAGCAAGTAGCTGGAATGCAAATTTTTACTTCCGATTTTGGAAAGTCATCTCTCCTTGCAGAGTGGACACTTTAATTACTTATTAAAAATCAGGCACTTTTCCCTTGATAGTGTTCAGTTAGAGGACATTAAAAACCCTCAATTCATGCTTATCAGATGAGGTACTTCTGCTGAAGGGACACCCCAAGAGTCAAAACCAAAAGACAAAGGATCACTGTGCCTCTGGCAGGCCCACAGCAAAACCTTTGTGGCCATAAGGTCAGGAGTACCTGGACACTTGATAGATTTGTAAGATGGACTATAAACAGCTAAAAAGCAGCCATTGTCAAATTTCCTAATAGCATTCCTGAAAACTCTGTCCAAGGTGCCAGAAGTCTCTCACAGCACGTAGAACATAGTACTTGAGTTACTGCATTTTTTTTTTAATCCATTTCTTAGTAACAGTTGAGGAGTATCCCTGAGAACTGTTTCCTTGGGTGCTTCCCTGAAGCTTCTGATGCAATATGTCGAAATTCCAACTGATTATGTCACACTCACCACTTCACTGAGCTTCCACTAGTCCTTTTTAATGTTCTTAACCATTCTGTTTCTTACCACATCTTGTTTGTTTTGACACATTTCTAGATTTTTTTCCCCGTCTTTCACTACTTGTTTGTTTTGAACAGGGCTACTCCAAATTCCCTCTCCAATGAAGTTCCCAATATTTTGCCTCTGAAGTAGGATTCTGGTGTGTGGAGTTAGTGGTACACTTGGCAATCACTTTTGTGCTGCCACTTTGTCCATGAAGACAATAAACCTCAAGCAGGCTTTTAGGCTAAAACCTCCCCTGCCTGACACTGGGAAGCCTTCACAAATAAAACTGATTTGAAAAGTGATTCAACTGATACAATGCTGTTCCTTATAAATGTTCACTTACTAACTATTTTTAGGTACATGAAATTGAATCTAACCAGAAACAAGAAAAAGAGAACTCTGATCAGAGAACACCTGTGCTACATGTTTCCAATATGAAGATAATTGTAGCAAATCCGTGGGGAAAATTAAAATATAAACACATCCTGCATTAAAAAGCAGTACTTCTGTACAAATACTGAAAAAACCTGAACTTAATTCTGCAAAGGGAAGACAGCCAAACTGGGTGAAACCAGGATTTTACACCACTCAACACCCTATCTCTAACAGCAGTTGTACAGGGAAGTATCCAGGAGGGATATCCCTGACCTACCAAGCAGCTTCAAGCTATTGGCTGCTCAGAAACTTCCTGGAAGCTGGTACCTTTGTATTTAATTTTTATTAATGGATTTTCCTACCAAGAATCTGTCCAATCGCTTTCTGAGCACACATATATACACCCACATGAAGCTTTCATCTGCAAACAGAATTACAGGTTGAATTCTATTATTATTATAAGAAAGAACTATATCTGGAATTTCTTCTTTGAGGTACACTTTCATGTGACTGTTGCATTTTTTCAGTAAATTATACATGCCCCTTGTCTGCCAAAAAAAGTCCCGGCATGTGGAACACCTGGAAATATATATACATATATATACAAATACATATATCTGTATGTGTAGTTTAACATTCATAGCATCTAGCAGGAAGAAATTGCACAGTTTAGCAAGGCACTGAGAAGTGACACCTGTTCTGAGTTTTGTCTTTCAAACATGCTGGTGTGTTCCTACTATTTTTAGAATTTCCTGCCATTTATATTTGTTCCCTAGTACATGTGCTGTAACATTAAATGTTGTGTGTTGCATGCTTCGATTTATGCACCCCTACATATATATCTTATATACAATAAAAAGTTAAACCACAGTCCAGGGAAAGCTTGAGACAGACTGCTAACCTATCTAAGATAACTCACACTATTAAGCTGAACATGGCAAAGTGTTTCAGCCAGCAGAATATCCCCCAACTCCTCCTTATCTGTTACAACACTCCAGGCTCAAATTGAGCATGTTCTAGAAAATGCTGCACTACTCCTAAACCAGCCCAGTGCCAGGACTCCCCCTGCTAAACAAGGACCATCCTGCAGCTGGCTGGAATAGAAACAAAGCAACTTACCCACACAAACCACAGAGGAACACACACTTACACTTGGAAAGGGACTCGTTCTGTACAATTGTCCAGCCTTCGTCTGCAACCAGAATTATGGGCTGAATTCTCTTGTGACGGCGGTAATGGAATCTGTCTGGAATTTCTTCTTTCAGATAAACCTTCATGTGACTGTTGCAATTTTTCAGTAAGTTATACACAACTTCTTTGTCTGCCAAGGAAAAAAACTGCATGTGAAACAGCTGGAAATTAACTCCTGTTTACTACAATTATCTGTCATTAAAGCTAAGTTCCATTATTTCAAACCAATTATTTTTAAAAAAACACACCGAAAAAGAATTTTTCATGTCCCTTATGAAATACTACATTTGTCGAGCTGAGTTTCAAAATTTGCTTTCATTTTAAATCAGACACCTCTGAGATGTGGGTTTGGACCTACAACTCAACTCATCATCTGGGCTTGAAGGGCAAAATTCAAGCAGAGAAATTGAGAGAAAGCAATCACCCCCTCAAGTAGTCAATATTTTATCCAATGCTGTAATTTTTTTTTTTTTTTTAACTGTATGAATCACTTTTCTCATTAGTCTGGCCATAGAGAGGACAGCAGTGTCATGATTTCAGACATGCCTGTTGGGGACTACTCCGAGATACAAAAATGGAATTCACAGTAAGGAATCTTAAGTTCACCCTCAAAAAAAGCAGTAGTAAAATAATCAAAATTGGGACTGGATTTTCACTTGGAAATTTACACAATGACATTTTTTTATTCAGAATAAACACATGGGTTGATTTCACAATCACTGTGAATTGCAGCTGCATAGACTAAGTGAGCAACAAGACAGCAGGTGCACTAAGTACCTACCCACTTTCTCAACCAGCTGTACCAGGGTCATCCTTATCAGCCACAGCAATTTGACAAGAAACTCTCCTTGTCCCACTGACTGCCAAAACAAACTTCTAAATAAACCATAATTCATTAGCTTTCTTATCATGTCCAAGTTCTGTAACATGAACTCCATAGGTTTTGCAAAAGATTAAAACAGTCTAGCATACTGTGTACTATTCAGAGGCAAGATAAACAAGATTTAGTTGTCACTGCATGCCTTAAAAAATAACCAAACCCAAACATACTCTGCCTTGGCAGCACTGCAGCAACCGGAGTCTTGTCTATCAGGGTGTAGTTATTGCGCCCTAGGCATTCATCCAGGACAATGAGCTTCTGTGCAGAGCAGGAGGCCATTCCATGGTCACTTGTTATTATGACATTAACAGTGTCCCACAGACCCGATGTCTTCAGTTTGTTCATGAGGAAACCAACATGCTGATCCACTTCTTCCAACACTCTGCGCATGTTCTGGGTGTCGTCTGGGCCATACTTGTGCCCGCTTGCATCCGGTTCTTCCCAGTAGAGCACAGCAAAATTGACCACTGGGTCAGAGCTGTTCAGCCACGCAACAATATTCTCCACTCTCTCCTCAAACTTCACTGAGAAGTTGTACTTCATAAAGAAATCAGGGGTCGTGTTGTTGATTTTTACATCACTACCAGGCCACATTGCAGCAGCACTTGCTCCCTTTCCCTGCTGTTGGTTTGTTACCCAAATTGGAACTGCCTCATCCCACCAGAAGGGATCCGAATCGTTGAACTGTGAAAACTTTTTCTGGGCATCTGCATCGTACATGTCATTAGCCACGATGCCATGGCTTTCCTCATATAAACCAGTCACTATGGTGTAATGGTTTGGGAAGGTCTTGGTGATAAAAGCATTTGTGACTTCTTTTACAAGCACACCATCCTCAATGAATTCCTGGAGATGAGGAAGTTTGTAGGTTTCCAAGTAATCAGCCCTGAATCCGTCAAAGGACACAAGGAGCAACCTGGGTACCGAGTCACTAGCTGAAGAAGCACAACAGACCAGTATTCCAGCAAAAAATAACATCAACATCGAGCTCATTGTGGACACTTTGAAGTACTTCCAGCAGGTAATCAGATGCATCTGAAAAATTTAAAAAGACAAGGCACCTAACCAAAACGATTCTGCTGTGACCAGTTTAACTAGCTATACATTATATACTTATTATAATGATAAGGTATTATATATTTTCCTTCTAGAGGGTAACTCCAAAACACTCAGGCTAAACAACCACTCAAGTCAACAGTGGATTTCCCTACTGACTTCAGAGGTTTCTCACATATTGTCAAGCTTTTCATATATTAAAACAAATGAGCAGTGAGATTTTTTTCCACTGCAGACTAAATGAAAGGAAGAATTGTTTTCTTTTGATCAGTTATTCCATTGTTCTGTGTGTCCTATTACAATTCTACATTCCAAGACAGACAATCAGAATTCTTCCTCACGTTCAAGCACAGGCACTCAAACAATTTCAGACCCACATTTAAGTGTCCTCTGCAGCTCTAAATCCTTATTACCCATCACTATTCAAGTCAGAAGCCTGTTTCCTACCACAATTTTAATTTTCCTTTTTCATCTCACTTTTCCTTTTTCAGTTTCCACCCTCTAGAGTTGCTGGAAGACTTTTGAGCCTTTCAACATTCCCATTTACTCACTGCTTATTCTATACACAGAACTGCCAGGAGTAACTTCTACTTCTGCCTTCCTTCTAAGCTGCTCTACACCTACCATAACAGCATTTAAACCTGTCCTTTATGTGCCACACTTTTCTCTCTAAAAAAAAAAATTAATAACCTTAGCTGTGAGGTAAGTATTTCTCACCAAAGAATTAATGACTATTATGAGTGCCAGGTATGATCTGTAAGCTTTTTTTCCCCTCTTAATGTATTATGTGTGACTTAAGCACTTTGTTCAGGAAGGTACAGAATGATGCTCTCAGTCTTTAAGAGGAAGTGAAGCTCCAGGTTTCACAAAACCTTCTGCAATGTTGTTAGACAGTGTATTTGCTTCTCAAGAAGGGCCCCATTCCAGCAAATTTTTCCTTTATATTTCTTCTATCCTTTATTTTCCTTTATGTGCAGACAAACTGTGATTCTAGGAGGCACAGCAGCTCTCTTCCCAACATTTTTAACATCAACCCTTTCCCATAAACTCCTTAAAACAGCGGGTTTATTTTAAAGGTGTAAGGAGCTTTAATATTAGCTGTAGCTTTAGCAGTGAGGGGAATTCAAAGCACGGGAAGCCACTCGCCCCCCACCGCCCCGGTCTCCAACAGTTAAAATGTCTTCAGAAGATACAAAAGTTACAAGAAAGGATTGTCAAAAATAGCATTAAGGCACCTCTTAGCACAGAGGACTTGGAGGACACAGCCCTTTTAAAGAAGAAAAAGAAGAAATAAGAAGAGCAACGCAGCGGCGAATCACCCGTTCGATGTTGCCAGGTGCTTTAAAAAGCAGAACCAGAGTTTTCCACAGCGCAGTAAGACGCAAACCCACAGCGTTCGCTTCGAAATGCTCCGAAGCTGCTCAGCACTGGTGTTTTTTACACAAGTGGCGTGTTCTAACCAAAAATTAACTCTACCCCAGGCAAACCCAGCAAAACAACCCAGCTGTGAAATGCCACCAGCACTAGTCCACCTGCTCCCGAACCTCCCGACCGGGTTTTGGAGTTGCTCGGCTCGGTCAGAACGGAGGTTATTCCGGCTGCAAAGCGCGGAGACACCCGGCACCACCGACACACCGGGCGCTCCGGGTCGGTTTCCACCGCGCCTGCCCCTCACCCGCACTCGGACGAAGCTCACCGTCCCTACAGCCTCCCGCCGAGGGACACCCCGGTCCCCGCCCGGGCCCCACCGTGAGGTCCCACTCCGGCTCCACTCGGGCCGGGACGCGCGGGCGGCACCGGAGATGACCGGAGGTGACAGGGGGCAGCGGGGGGGTGGCGGCTCAGCGCCTGCGCACCCGCCGCCGGCACAGCCCCAACCGACACTGACAGGCCTTGGCGGGGCGCAGGAGCCCGTCAGTGCGCGCGGCCTCCGCCTGCTGTGATTGGCTGCGGGCCCGCTGGCGGCAGATCCGATTGGCTGCGGCGCGGGGGGCGTGGCACCGGGATGAACGGAGGGGGAGCGGGAAGTGAGGGGAGGGCAGTGAGAGGGGTCGTGAGGAGGCCGTGGGGCAATGGGCGATTTCAGTGTCCAGAGTCAATTAGATGGAAAAGACCTCTGAGATCATCGAGTCCAACCTATGGCCGATCACCACTTTGTCAACTAGACCATGTCCCTCAGTGCCACGTCCAGTCTTTCCTTAAACACCTCTAGGGACGGTGGCTCCAACGCTTTCCTCGGCATCCCATTCCAACGTCTAATCACCCTTTTTGTGAAGAAATTATTCTTAATGTCCAACCTAAAACCTCCCGTGGTGCAACTTGAGACTATGACCTCTTGTCCTGTCACTTGTTACCGGCATGTAGAGCCTGGCCTCCATCTGGCTGCACCCTCCTGTCATGGAGTTGTGAAGAGCGAGAAGGTCCCCCCTGAGCCTCCTTTTCTCTGGGCTGAACCCCCCCC
>VZRV01007978.1:213444-319011 GCA_013398115.1 Falcunculus frontatus
CCCAGCTCCCTCAGCCACTCCTGGTGCTCCAGACCCTTCCCCAGCTCCGTTCCCTTCTCTGGACACGCTCCAGCCCCTCAATGTCCTTCCTGAACTGAGGGCCCCAAAACTGGACACAGCACTCGAGGTGACCTCAGCAGGGCCCAGCACAGGGGGATGGTCACTGCCCTGGTCCTGCTGCCACACACCGGGATGAAGGGGGCAGAGCTGAGGGGAGCCCCGGGGGCTGTGGGCTGCGGCTGTCCCATGCAGAGCAGTGTGGTGGTTTCAGGGAGCTCAGGGGTTTGTGTGTTGTCCTCCCGGGCCGGAGTGCAGCTCACTCTGGGCTGTTTGCTGGGCATCCCTTTGTTGCAGAAAGGTGCCGTGAGGTGAAGCTGTGATGGGACATATCCTTGGGAGGGTCCCTGTATTTTCCCGGAACGCCCAGAACCTGCCTCCTGCCTCCTTTGCAGGTGCCCAGCAGCCCCAGGCTGTCACCTTTGTGAGGCAGTGGTGATTGTCAGCGTGACTCCTCCTTGACTCCTCCATGACTCCTCCATGACTTCATCTCCCTTTTGGTCACACAACTCTGAAAATTGGCTGTTCATACTCTTTCATGCACATTGCCTTTTTGTGGTCTCTTGTGGAAAAAAATAATTGTTTACGGTAAAACTCAGAATACAGGCAGGAAATGGTCAATGTGTTCTTGAATGTACTCTGAGTGCCACTGCAGCAGTGTGTGGTGTGATGGGTTGAGATCTGTTTTGGGTTCTGGTGTAAGTTTGCTTCATAAATTAAGGCAAATAGTTTACATTCCCGTGGTTTTCAATTTTATTATGAGAAGGGATTAGTAATTCTTCGAAACCTGTTAAGTTACTGGTGCTGAAAAACAATGAAATCAGCTCTATGTAAATAGAGAAGTGAAGCATCCTTTGATAGCCCAGAGCACGAATCGTCACTATTTTAAATTTCATCCTAAAAACAGAGAAAAAGACATGTTTATGGCTTCATAACCGACTGAAGTAGATCTGAATTCCATTCTGTGTACTCTGCTAGATGTTTATTCTGCAGGCGGCGTAGATTTCAGCTTGTTTCTTCCTAATGGTTTTCACATATGTATGAGCTAGGCAGGTTTTGCTACCTGTGTGTGCCAGCTGTGGAGTGGCTCTAAAATGTGGCACAATAGGCTGAATAAAGTGACACGCCCCTGATTCACCTTGATTTATGGAATGTAGCAGGTGTGGCAAAACACAGGCCTGTAAAAGAGGGAAAAAAACAACTCCAGGTGAGCTAGATAAGAATTCTTGCAGCTACTCATGTGTTATGTGTCAAGTTCAGATCAAGGTCTTTGTGTATTTTTCTTCTCTTATTCTCTTTTTAGTTACACAAATTCAGCTTTGTGAATATGCACATGACAGCTGGTAATGTGGAGGAGGGACGTGTCCTTTAGGAATTACTTTGTCGTATTGCCTTAAAAATGTTTGTTACACAGAGTGAACTAGAGCTCTAGGGAGTGCATAACAGGGCAGGTGAAATATTTTTAACAATTTCATCAAGTTCCAATTGAGTTCTTGTTAAGAACTTTATGCACAGATGCAGACAAATTTTAAGCATCGAGGCTCTTTTGCCAACCTACTTTTGCAGCATAATCGCTCAGCTATTCAGTCCTAAAAGGTGTGAGTAATCTTGTTTACCCTTGCCCACATGCTTTGAAAACCATTTGCAGTATTCACTTATTCACGAGCCCAGCCTAATGTGGTGTGCCCAGTTTGACACATCATACAGGCAGCACACCACAGCAGCTCTGGACTCTGAACTGGTCTAGCCAATTTGTATCTAATGTGTTTAGTACAGCTCTTGGTTCCATTTACAGTGTTTGCCTACAAGAAATGGGTGAGTTACATGTATACTTACATTAAGAGGAGTAAAACTGGGCACCACTGAGATGTTTGCCTTTCTTCACCTTGATCTCTCTATTGTATTTCAGCCCATGTTTGCCTGTAGAGGCTGCAGTTCTAAGCGCTAGGTCCTGCCAGAAGCTGTACAGATTTACTGCTGGAGTATAATTGAGCATTTGCAGATCAAAAACCTTTAGTCAATGCCAGGAAGTAAAGAGTAGGCAACCTCAAAATATTCTCAGTGGTTGCTAGGTTTAGTAAAACACTTACTTTCTGGATGGGAAATCATGCCCTCTAGTTGGCAGTGTTGGAGAGGTGAAGCAACTCTGAATTTATTTTGGATTGTTCAGCCTGGAGAAGAGAAGGCTTAGGGGAGCCTACAGGAAAGACGGAGAGGGACTTTTTACAAGAGCATGGGGTGACAAGAGGGAATGGCTTCAAACTGAAAGACACCAGGTTTAGATTGGATATTAGGTAAAAAATTCTTTGCTGTGAGGGTGGTGAGGCCCTGGCACAAGTTGCCCAGAGAAGCTGTGGCTGCCTCATCCCTGGAAATGTTCAAGGCCAGGTTGGACAGGGCTTGGAGCAACCTGGTCTGGTGGAAGATGTCCCTGCCCATGGCAGGGGGTTGGAGTGAGATGGTCTTTAAGGTCCCTTCCAAACCCAAACCATTCGATGATTCTATGAAAACTTGATGCTGCATGTGAATGGCTTAGCTACTCGTATGGAGTGCTTTCTTAGGGACATTTTCATTACTTAATCTTGAACAAGAAATATTTCCTGTATTTCCAATTTTGTTCTCAATTTTATCCATGTGACGGATATCTCTGTCACCATTTTTGCTCAGTATTTTTTTTAATCTGTCATTTAACCTGTCATTTACTGTGTTTTGATGCATCTTTATAAAATTCAGATGAAAAAAATTAGATGTTTCATAAAACTATAAAAGAGCTGGGTGAGTAACAGCTGTTAAACTTTATTAGACCCTAATCTTTTAGTGCCCATTTAATCTGAAGCATTGCTTGTATATGGAAGCTATAAACAAAAAGGGCTTTCTCAAACTGTGTGGAAGGAGATCCCTAAGGCTGCGTGGCAGGGTGACTGTGGTGTCTCTGCCTTCTCTGTTTCAGTTACCAAAGCCTCCACTGCAAGCAGGCTTGAAACAGGGTTGCTGAGCTTTTCAAGGGTGCTTAGTTTCAGAGATAAACAAAGCTGTTGAAATGATGCCAGATTTTAGAGGCAAACAAAAATATTTTTCTTGGAGCAGTTCGGCAGATAAGAAGTCGGTATTTCTTAGGCTCTCAGGTATTCCAGTGGAGTTTCTGACCATGGGCTTGAAGACCAAACCAAGTAAGGTTTTACAAAATTAACTGGAAGACCAAAAATAAAGCTCTTTGAAACATCCAGATTGGGAATACTTAGACCCTGCAGCAGGTGAAGCAGGTTTTCAAATGTGTGCTGACAATGACTCCTGGTATTTTTAACAACTAAAAGCTGTTGATAACATGAGAATTGGGTGTCCTGTGCAAGTTTTCTGTTGTTTGTCTAGTTCCTAGTGGAGAAGTGTCTGTCATATGCAGAGTGAAATTTATGGATGTGTTGGCTTTAAGTACACCTTTTATGTAGCCAGCAGCAAAGGAAAATCTGGGTGAAGGTGAATCACCATTATTACAGTGGGGTCCTGGATTAATGAACCAGCCCCTCAAGACTGCAGAATCCAGGTCAGTGTTAGCAGAACAACAAATGGATTTCTGCATGCCTGCTTCAAGGATGTGCTGACTCCTGTGTGAAATGGCATCATCAATGTCTTCTACCAAACCACTGTCCTCTGAAATGGTTCTTCGGTGTGTTTGTTTTTCTTACTGCAGCACAAACAGAATACAGATAAAGGAATAATATGTGGGATAAAGTCTTGTCCTTGTGCTGTTTAGTGAAAGATTGGCTATGGATAGAGGATTACTATTGATGAACTGTGTAGAGATGAGGTGCCGCAAACAACAAAAGTAAAAGCTGAGGCTGGAAATGGTACAAGAGTTTGTGGTTGATTTCCCCCAGGTACTGAGTGTAGCCAGGAGTGAAAACAAAGTGCTATGTATTTATTGCAAGTCCCTCATAATATGTCTGTAAACCATGACCAGTCTGTCTCCTGGAGCCCACAGTGTAGCTTTGATAATGTCCTTGAACTACATGTTGCAAAGCTTTGGAAATTTTTGAGCTTTATGAAGGAAAAAAGTTGTTGGGGTTTTTTTGTAAAGCCAACATCCTGAATGGCCAGGAATGTTAATGATTTTTCATTGAGTTCACTTAAGTGCAAATGAAGGGCCTGATCCCACAGGATGCCAAGATACCTCAGTTTCTGACAGATACTAAACTTTGTTTACCATCATTCATTTTCAGGTTCAGCTGTTTCCAAGAATTCTGAGTGGTTTTTTTTAACTATTTCATTTTTTTTTGCATCTCTTCTGTCTGGAAAAAGATACTTTAGAGCAAGCAACTGAAGTACCTCAATTTCTTTAGGTTATGAAGAAAGATTTCCAGTCTCTTTCCTTAAAGTGTGCACGTATCTTAGTGGAGAACAAATAAAATTGAAGGACTCTTTTAATTAAAGCACTAAAGTCATAGCAATATCCAACTAGGAATTACTTGAGAAATTCCAGTAGAAACAGGTTGCTATTTCTAAACAGGGCTGTAATCCACTGAAGCTACTTGTGGCACTGATGGATGAGTTGAAGTTTACAGTATTGTGGAATGTCTACAATATGTGCAAGTTATTGCTTCAATAAAAGTGTACCCAGATAAAAGCCTTGGGAATCTGTACTAAATAGTGTATTGTGGGGGTTTGCCTCTAATTCTTAGTCTCTGAGAATATGTGAGGTGTGCTGAGTAGGGGTCTGATACTCTTGTTACTCTTCCTTCTCCCCACCCTTCTCTTCCACTCTGGAGGCAAGGGATAACTGACTCTAGCAGTGCAGGAATTTCTTTACAAGTCAGTCTTCTGCTTGTCATTTTTAAATAAGTGCAAGGTGGAGGTGCTGATTTCTGTTGGGGTTTCGGGGTGAACCCCAGGTGAACTTCAGCTGAAGTTTCAGTAGTAGCTTCAGCAGTCTGAGTGTACCAGAGCCCTTATCCTTCAGGTAAATCAAGTTGCTCTAAGCAAACAACTTCAATACCAGTAAATATCTCTGTGTGTTTGAGCTGCTTGAACTGAGCTCTGTCTGTCTCTGCAGAGTGAACCAGGCAGTTATCTCAGTTCCTAGCCTGAGTTTTGATGTCCATTTGTGGGCTTCTAAATGTAGATGAATACCAGCCTTGCTGTCTAAACAGACATACCTTGTGTAGGGAGCTCTGACACTGGGCTGCATTAAAGACCATCTTCATCTCCTTTTGATATAATTATTTCCATCTCTTTTTACAGTATATTTTGCGGTGCTCATCACTGTCTACTGGACTGTAGAAAAAAATCAGTGGTTTGCTTATTCCAGGTGCTGAACACTGACAAAACTGTAACTTGTGTCTAAGTATGCTAACTGGACTTGTAGTCATATTGATTCTGATATGTCCTGCATTAAGAATAAGGTTAGAGTAAAACCAGAAATTCAGTCATAAAGTAAAAAACGAACCTCGCAAATGAGGAATTCTATTGCTCACCTTCTTTGTCCTTTTATGAATTTTTATGTTTATGGTTTTTGTGCTTCTTTGTGTTTCTGCAAAGCTGGTAACCAGCTTTTTACCGATGGCTCACATGGGTCCAGAAGGTCAGTGACACAATCTGGATTACAGAATTAGCAGTGGAAATTATTGTGTTACTAACTTCCACATTAACTCAACACCTTCTAGATTTGGGAGAGAGGAATTTAGGGAATGGATGATTAGTGATCTCTGTTTTGTAATCTTGCATTCTCACGGCCTTGGGGCTGGGACTGTTACTCAGAGGGCTTTAGTTGTGCTGAGACCTTTTTTGCTCTCCTGCCACATACAACCTCTTCCCTCTCACTTCTGTACAAAAGTCCCATTTCACTGGACACTGAATGATACTTTTCTTTTCTCTTGGAGGGCGGCAGAAGAAAGAAGAACTTGGGAAACTCACAATAAAGAAACCCACATCAACTGTATTTATTTATTTTAAAATAATACTCACTTTATGCTCTTACTCCCTGTTTTACTTGTGATATTTTAAATCCTCCAGCAGGTGCTGCTGCATCCTGCAAATGCTGTCTTCATGAAGGAAAAAAAAATTATGGACTGGACTACAACTGGACTTTGTTCTTTGTTTTGTGTCACGAATATTTCTGTGTTCTCTTTTTCCTCAAACTCTTTGCCAGCCGAGTTACTAAGGAAGGATTTTTTTATGATGTCAGCAAGTTTAATCCTGCAGCCACTCTGTAAGAAGGGGTTGAAGATCAGTGGGAGTTGCTGATCAAAGTCATGCTCAGAGCAAGTTGAAAAGACCCAGGAAGAAATACATTTGTCTTTCTACAAAAGATGAAGAAATCCAAGTGTTTTCTTAGAAGCGAAAAGTGGTCCTAAAAGGAATTGAACTTATAAAATTTTCCAGCTGTTTTATTGCTTTCCCCAAGTTTCTTGAATTTCAGTAATTTAAGTTCATGATTTTAAATCAGTCTTCTCATTAGCCTTGGTCTTGAGTGCTAGAAGTTTGCAAGACAGATTACGCAGCACCCGTTTCAGAATCTCTGGGTTAGGATGTACAGGTGAGGAATTGTGCTGAGTTACATACAGGAGATGTGCTCTATCCTGTTTGCTGATGGACCACTTGTGCCAGGCAGGAATGTGTGGATAGGAGAAGTTGAGATTAGGCCTGGGTAATGGGTAACGTACCCTTGAAGTCCTTGAGTGGCATCAGGCCAGAAATGCCCTTGTGATCTAAGAGATCTCGCTGGTCTCTGGTATTTACCTGCATCTTTGTAATGTACAGTCACCGTGATTAAACTTGGTTGTAACTATGATCCTGGCTCTTTTCAGGTTATCTAGGAGCCCTAAGTTTAATAAGATGAAATATTGGTTTGCTTTTGATATTTAACTTTAGTAGTACTCTAAACTATTCAATAGAAGAGTAATGGCAGTTAACTACAGTCATAAATCCCAGGCAGGCAGCAGCTGCTACTCTACCCTGTGAAACAGCTTGTGTTCCCTTCTTGTTCTGTCCGGGATGGCTGGAATTACCATCTTTCTCTACCACTTCTCTTCTTTATTTCTTTAAGAAATCTGACCTGGCTGTGGCAGTTACCTCTCAGGAAGTTACAAGGATGGGTCAAGAGGAAAACACCTTCACTTTCTTTTTGGCTCACTCTCAAAAGATTAAATATAATTAGTTTATAAAAATTCTTGTAATAATCTTTGTAATCCAGATGCAGTAAACATAGAGATAAAAAGTCTTCAGTCAATAAGGTCTGAAGTTCTCATGACTTTAATAAATTGGTAATGTTATAATAATCTGATAAATTCAGATTTGGATCTTCCGGGAGTTTCAGCTCTGTTGATTTCAGTTGCTCTGGAATGTGTATCTGTCTCTAGGAGGGCAGTTAATTTTATGCTAAAGCTGCCAGTATTAATCCACTTTAGATTCTGTGCAGTTTGGTGTGTCTCTCCATTCATTAGAAAAAAGGAACTGTATACACAAGGTGGCAAACTAGATTTCTGCAGTGTATGTCTTATGACATGGAGATACATAACCTAAATGTGATTATAATTAATTGATGCATTATGTATATGTAATCATGATTAACTTGCTCAGTGCTTTCTTTTCCTATATTCCCAGGGCAGCTTATGAGATCCCTTACAGTTTTGGCTCCAGTATATAGTTGAGAGGAGGAAAATGCCAAGTGTGTGGTCCCCAAAGTGAACGAGTAGCAATGTTGGAAAGAGTTAAAATTTACAACTTTATGGGTTTTTTTAAAGTCTATTTTTTTATAAATGATCATCAGTTGATGATGATGTTGTAAGTAGTCACTAAAATGTTGCAGATGATTGCTTGTATTGTCGAGGCAGTTTTACCTTGCTTTTCCTTGAAGTTTTTGTGTGCTGAAAATATGATTAAGTGGGTGAAGTCTGCCTTTCTACCTCTTTACATAAATAAGATTTCCAGTAGAATTATTTTTGACTTCTTATGTAAGAATACTTATTTTTTACTGTAGCTTTCTAATACTGATAGGTTCTTCAGCTGTTTTTTGCTATACTTAGCCAGGCAACATCTCAAAGAACAACTGATAACAGCTCCTGAGATACAGTTCCCAGAAGTCAGATCGACAAAGGGGTTAAAAGTGAGACAGCCTTTTACTTCAGTGGAAGTGCAGTTGTTGATTCAAGGCTCTCAGTAAATGATTGTTGGAGATCTGCCATGTGTAACTGAGCATTCAGAAAGCACACTACAGACTGCTTCCTCCTGAGGAGCCTTGTCTGTCAACATCTCGCTTTAATTGTAGTCTGGTAAGGTACCAGCAGGCAGGCAAAACTCACCAGCCAGCAGCCATGGAAGATCCAGTCTTTACTGACATCAATCAAAATGCTAATGACACCACTGTCTCTGAGGTTTCAGATTCTGAGGAAAATAAAGGGGATGATCTTTCTGATCATGTCCATGAAGATTCAGCATCCCCTTTTTCCATCACTAATATCCCAGAAAACACAGATGGTAGTCAAAAGAACTCAGAAGATAGCTGTAATAATTCTGTGGCCTCTCAGTATGGAAGTGATGGAGAAGATGATTCTTCATCTCACCATGGTGCTGAAGAAGACTACCCACAGCAGCAGATGGATCTGCTGAGCCCAACTCAGGAAGATAAAGACGTAGAGGGCACAATGTTTGAAAGCAACCTGCATTTTCCTGCGGATTTCCAGTTTCGTCAGAGACAGAGCACTTTTACCAACTCTTCAACTTCTCTCAAGTTTCCCCTTAACAGTAGCTCTGGAGAAACTGACAACTTTCAGGAAGATTTTGAGATTTTCATTTTTGTAAAGGTAAGAACCGAGGCGCTCCTAAGCATACCCTAGTTTTAAACCCCAAATCAATGTGTTTGTCCTCCAAATCAGTGAAATACAGCTGCCTACTGCTTTGCTCCCAACTCTGCTGCAGGGAGCCAATCCCTTCACTTACCTCTTGCATCTTTAAGCAGAGAAAGAGGTGTTTTGTGGAGAATTCTTCATTTCAGGTGGAAGTATGGTGCAAATATTCTGATTGTTGCTGCAATTCATTTATTCTGTGAAATCTCCCTGCTGTTACAGCTAGGTTGCTACTATTTAGTTGAGCTAGTTCAGCTATCCCTGCATTTCATTATCTAGTAGCTGAGAGCTCAAAAGTAATAGTTATGAATGCTATGAAGAAAACTGAATATACAGTTTAAATAATGCTCATTCCTGAAAGAAGTCTTTCTTTTATTTCTTTCAATATTTAGATTTATGTATTTCTGTGACAATTTCAACATGTATTTTCATTAATTTACAGTTAGGTATAAATTACTCAGGGGGCTTTCACACCTTCTCTAACATTATAAAGTACTGCTTAGGTTTCAAAACTGTAAACACCTGTGTTCTTGAATAAACGCTATGATTCCCTTCATAACTGCACTTATATTTAACTTTTCTCAACATTTATTAGGCTGAAACACAAGCCTGACAGTTCCTTCTTTTTCACGATATAAGGATGTTCAAGATCTTGTTTACCTTGAATAGGACAATACACCATGATTATAGTATTCTGTTATTTCAAGAGAAGTCTCGTGAAGTTTGTCACTTTTCAACATAAATAATATTATCCAAATCAGTTTCTCCATTCCATGAGGGCTTTGGAAGCAGGAGAAGAGATTTTGTCACCACACATAATGAGAAGTGTTTTCAGCAGTCATTATTTGGTTAAATGACTCCCTGAAACAGCACCTGTCCTATTTTTGTGACTGGATTATGGTCATTGCTAAAAATATGTTGATTATATGGTCAAAGTAAGAGCTGTGGCATTAGTTCTAGTTTATATTTCTTCATGTAGTCCTGTGTAAGTGTTAAAAGTTGCAGCAATTGAGTACATTTTGTTTGTTAGCAACTACATGGTGCTAGCAACCTGAGAGCTGTATTTTGGCTTAAAATCATCTCTTTAATTTCCTTATTCTTTCACATTCCTCTTATTTCAAAATAACAATGTCTTCTTTTCTGTGGATAAAATAAGAAATGTGTGCAGATGCTCCCAGTCAAGCAGAGTTGTTTGGATTAATTTGAAAAAGTGAGAAAAGAGGCATTTTGAACAGAACTGTCATGGACAAGGGCTGAGGAAGTCCTTTTCCTTGCTTTTGTTGTGCAGAGTAGCTGATTATCCCATAAAGGTTCTTATCAGCTAGTCCAGAGAGAAAGGCAAACTGTGCTCTCTTCACTTGCCAAACGTAAGTGCCTAGAGTCTTTGAGATGTCCTTGAGCCCCAAGATATCCCTACCTGGCTGAGAGGTTGAGACATGGATCTCAGGTGATCCATGCTGTGATTCCAGTGGGCAGGTCACTGGATACTGCTGGGTGGGTGGCTGAACTGAACTCCTATGATGTGTTTTATTCCGTGAGAAAGTGATGATATTTAGGTTTTGGCTTTTTGCTTTTCTGTCTTTCAGGTATCAAAGTAATAAAGCAGAAACTCCATAGAGTGCAGATCCAGATTTGCTCTTTAATTATCTAGATAGCAAAAGTCAGCCTGTAAAATGGAAGGTCATAGAATAATATGTAACAAGAGTAGTGCAATCCCTGAGGGCTGTGGCTTCTTGCACATGGAACCACTATCTCAGTTGTGTCAATAAATATTACTCATAGATGGTTCCCTTCTCACATGGTCTCTGGTCCACCTGAGGCCAGTGTTGCTCTGAAATTGAGTTCATCTGGGTTTGCGCTTTTCTGCAGACACTAACAGTGATAGCTGGACCTTGTGCTGTGGGACAATAGCGGTCATGACACTTCTGCCACTATTTATTCCTTCCTTTGTTTGTAGCACTAATAAATCTCTGTAAATGATTGGAAACGTGAGTGTCAGAGGACTGAACACCAGAAGAAGTGGGAAGATTAAATGGTATCTAACTCACAGTGCAGCTGGATGGATAATCTTTACAGTATTAAACTGTAAAGATTAATTGTAATCCATTCATTGGACACCAAGAAAATGTTTACATCACTTTAACTCATTTTTCACTGATTATCAGTACTTGGTAACTATGTCATATTGGTGGACTATTTCAGAATATGCCATAAGGTAAAAAAGGAATTCCCTGTGCCTTTAACAGCAGAATGCAGCATGTACCAACATGAATCTTTGTGTGACTCCAGCACGTCCAGGCTTGTCACAGCCACCTTAATGCCCTTTCAATAACACTGTGATTTCTTCAAACAAAAGCCTTTGCAATGTGAACAGAAATATGACTGGCACACAGGCTGTGTTACTGAGTGCACAGGACAGCCTGACCTAATCATAGCTCCAAGGTCCAGCCTTCTCACCTGTACACTGTATTTTCCTGTTGAGCAGCATGTTTTTTCTGTAACTTTAGGTTTCTTTGAAATTTTTAACTTTTTTGTTTTCCTGAAGCTTGAGTTGTTATTTAAAGTCCAGTCCTCCAATTTTCTTTTCAGAAGAAAATTATTGCCCTTCTGGTTTTTTGATGACCTGAGACTGACTGCAGATTATACCCTCTGTACTCATTTGTGCCATAGGAACACAAGTTCCCAAAAGAAGGAAGGTGATTCTTTACCCTAAGCAATAAACACCTTGTGTTAGGCAAAAATACCAATGTAATACAGTGGTTTAGCATCATCAGCCTGCATCTGTTGGATCACTGCACTGGAGTAACAGAGTTATGCATGCTGGAGACCATCTCTGGAGATCATCTGGTCCAAATCCTTACTCAGAGTAGGATCACCTACTAGCTTGTTCAGGGCCACGTTTGGTTTTCAATATTACCAAAGATGAAGAAACCACAACTTCTCTGTGCAACAATTCTAATGTCCTACCCTCATGGTAAAACTACATTTTAAATGTTTGTGTATCTCAATTTGTGCCTGTGGCTTCCTGTTCTTTTAGTGGATACCAGTGCTTATATTTAAGAATCAGAACCTAAGCATTTAGCTGTTTCTGTTTGGAATTATGGTATCCTTTCGTAAAATTTCATTAAGTCAGTAGCTGGAAAAGAAAGGACATTTTTGTTTTTTCCCACAAGATGCTTCCCACTCCCTCATTTGAAGTGCTGAGTCTTGCACATGGGTCATAACAAGCCCTGCAGTGCTGCAGGCTGGGACAGGAGAGGCTGGAAAGCTGGAAAAGGCCCTGGGGGGGCTGGGGACAGCAGCTGAACATGAGCCAGGTGTGCCCAGGTGGCCAAGAATGCCAGTGGCACCTGAGCTGTACCAGCAATAGTGTGGCAGCAGGACCAGGGCAGTGACCATCCCTCTGTGCTGGGCCCCGCTGAGGCCACACCTCAAATCCTGGGTTCAGTTTTGGGCCCCTCATGACAAAAAAGACATTGAAGGGCTGGAGCGTGTCCAGGGAAGGGAACAGAGCTGGGGAAGGGTCTGGAGCACAAGTCTGATGAGGAGCAGCTGAGGGACCTGGGGGGAGCTCTTGCTTTCTAAACTCTCTGAAAGGAGGGTGGAGCCAGGTGGGAGTCAGGCTCTGCTCCCAGGTAACAAGTGACAAGACAAGAGGAAATTGCTCAAGTTGTGCCATGGGAGGTTTAGACTGGATATTAGGAATTTTATTTTTTTCTCATGGAGAGGGTTGTCAGGCATTGGAACAGGCTGCTCAGGGAAGTGGAGTCACCATCCCTGGACATCCAAAAATGTGTGGATGTGGCATTTGAGGACATGGTTTAATGGTGAACATGGTGGTGGTGCTAGATTGACAGTTGGACTTGATCTTAAAGGTCTTTTCCAACCTTCACAATTCTGTGATTCTGTAGTTCTATGATTTCCAGGTCAGGAATGTCCAAAGGCTCTAACTTGGTGACACAACCCTGTGCTAGTTCCCTACTGACTCCCCAGGTTGAGCTGAACTGTTGTGAATGACAGACCATGTTCCTCGCAGGGACAGTGAGACTCATCATTGTATCACTGGGAAAATCATGCTTCTTCCTATTGAGTTGGCTTTTCTCTTGTTTTATGGAGCATTCTGGTATCTGTTGAGAAAATTCTGTTTAGGAATGTGTATTAGTGGTTCAGAACATGAAGTCACAGGACAAATCTAATTTTAAGCATGTATAATTTGAAGAGAGCAGAAGCACATGGATGTCCATTCAGAAGTTAGTGGTTAAACCGGTACTTTGCTGAGCAGAAACGAGCATTTCTTACTACACTCATAATCTACAGAGAAAAACAACTGTATTCTCAATTTTGGGCTCTTAGATATTTGTAAGCATAACTGGGTGTCCAGATACCTTCTAGGAATGGAAACCAGTTAGTCTTCTAGTTGACTCCAATGGAGCACATAAGGCTGGGGTTAAACCGTATCTTCTCCCCCAAGGTTTGCAGGTAGTAAGGTAAATTCAGGCTGAAGCCAGATGGCAGGTGTAACTCTCCATGTGTACACAAAATTATAGTAGTTTGGCTTTTCATGACATTTTAGCCTTTAAAAATATTTTTAATAATAAATCTAACACAATTAAGCAAATATTATTTTTGGTCTTATGAATAAGCTTAGAGAAAGTTTGAGTGATTCATAGTCCACCTTTTAAATAGTGTTAACTGAGCAACCTGAGCAAGGAAGAGATCCAAGAACTCTTTTCAGAGTTTTCCAGTCTTGGCAGATTTACAGACCAAGATGCTGAAGCTGACATGTACACAGCAGGAAATGACTCATGGGGAGCCAATTTCCTAACGTGATACCTGTTTTGATAATTAAAATTAAATTAATGGCTGTTTATTCCTGCAAATAGTCTTGAGATAACTTACAAGTACAATTAAGTATAGGAATACAAGTCTGGAAAATCAAGTGATAAGATGTGTCCTCCTGCTCTCAGTCTTATCTAGACTATCCTTAACAGATGTTTCTTTGGGAACATTCAGTGATGCCAATTCAGCACCTATACCAATTAGTCTCTGTCAATGCTTAATTATTATCCTGAGACATACATTTGCCTTTATTAAAATTCTGTTGCTCTGAATTATGCTATTTTTCTTTTTAATAGACAAGACCTTTATGTATATAGAAGACTTAGACCAGATTTCCTTCAGTCTTTGCTTTCTTAAACGAAACAAATTCAGTTACCTTCAAGCTTGAGTCATCATTTCTAAATATTGCGTGGTTTAGTGTGTTATGGTTTGGTTTTTGTTTGCTTTAGGGGTATTTTTTTGACCTTTTCCAGTCTTTCTCCATTTAATTTATGTAATTCTTAAGCTCCAGTTTGGAGGTATAGGTAGTGCAAATAGCAGTGCCAATAAAAATTACTACAGCAAGTGCCTCTTTAATTCATTGTTTATCCAAATATCTGGTCAGAACACTTTATCTGCTGTATTTTGACATATTTTTGAATCTTTTAACATTTATATGATTCCTCCAGCCCTGGTGTTTTCCCAATAAATGCTTCAGTGACTGTCTCAACCATTTGTTACTTGCCCGTTTGCAAGCAGGTGTAATGCAGTAGTACTGCACAGTTTGCAGCTGCCATTTGACTTGTAGAGCATTAGGTTTCTCTTCAGTGAGAATTTAGGTTTTTCTTAGTGGTGTGATCAGACTCTGATCATCCCTCTCTGATAACAGCATGGTTTTGGAGTCAGAGAACTGCTCTGGCATAAACCCAGTCTGAGGGACACCCTCACCAGGGCTTTTGCTCTGCTAACTGAGAAATTAGGGATACATCTCTAACACCTCCACACCACTGTGCAGACCCATAAAGCAGGGAGGCTTTATGGCTCCCTCCTCCACCCTGTCATGTACAGCACACTGGTAATCTCTTAAGACTTAACATATAAACCTAATAGCTACTAACCCTTATTTCTGAGGAGGAAAACTCTGTTGTTGGTCTCTTCACAGCTGGATTTATGCCTATCCGAATTACTCTGTGTGTGTGTGTGTGAAAAGATTAGTGACGGCCGCTCTGTTACAGATAACACTCAGTCTCCCGACTATCAGCCACGAGCACAACGTGTGTTTTAGCAGTAGGGAGAGCAGTTTGCTTAATCTTTTGGATACAAGGGATAAAAGGTCTTGCTTCCAACCCTTCCTGAGTCTGTGCCTCACTCGGGCACCTGCAGAAAGGTCTGTGAATCAGTTTTGAGCTGGCGCTCCCGTGCCCCGCTCAGCGCATGGCTCCAGCCCCAGCGGTGTCCAGGCACAGAACAGTAGCTTAGCAACAGCTTCAAAATACAGACCTGTATTATCTAGGAAATTGTCCCTGCACAGTGATTGCAGCAATGGCAAACAGTGTAAATAATGTAGGTCACACCAAGTGAAAATTAAAACAGGATTTATTTACTCATTTATTTTTCTTCATATATGTTTCATCTTGTGACACCCTCTTTGATGTTCTGGAAACAAGGCTCTTATCCCAGCATGGACTGTTTTTTCTTTTGAAACAGCTGAGCACCTACATTTTTGGAGTGAAAAATGTTTGGATTTGTGGATTGATTACTTCTTTGCTGGCATTGAAAACTTATCTCTGTAGCAGTACTGTCACCTGTTAAATTGATCCTGCCCAAAGCAGAGGGTTTGTATTATTTCTAACTGGTTATTTTAGAAGTACCTAAAGACCAGCTCTACTGAGACTAATATTTTACAAACATAAATTAATGCATAATCCCTGCAGAGCAACAGGTGATGATTTATGTCAATTATTTTGGAGTCTGCAAGAGGAAAGCAGCTTTTCTGCTCTGCTCTTTTTCTTTAGACATCAAGGGTTGGAGTTGGCTCATCCAACTGAAGGTGTGTCTGTAAGCCATTAACTACACCTCTGCAGGATGTGTAGGCTCCTTTGTGACAAAAAGCTATATGAAATAGCACAATGGGATGCTAATTCCTGTGGCCAAGAGCAGGCACCACCTGTAGGGCGAGGTTACGGATTAGGTAGACTCCGGTCATTGTATGGAGCGGGGCCTAGTTCAGTTTTCCAACCACAGGCATTCCGTGCTGGTTTAGATGTCTAAAGGCTGTTTCCTGGCCTCCAGCTGCCTCTGCAGGCCACGTGTGTCCCATAGATCCTGTCTCATATATGTTTATGGATTTCCTCAGCTATCCTATCAAATGCTGCTGGATATGTAGGTTTAGGCAACTGCATCAAGCAATAAACTTTCATTGAAAACAATGGGATGGTCTCCTGAAGTTAAATAAACTGAATGCCACCAGTGACAGTTTAAATACAAATCTTGGGTGACTAGATTATATTAGGAGTGAATTCTGGTAATGGACATCTGGAAACAAACTTCGGATTGATTATTTTTTTTTTCCCAGGCTATTTAATTTCCCTTTTTGTTTCAGTGTCCACACTCAGCAACAACTCATGTGCAATAGTGATCAAAAAATTGTGATGTTGGGCACTTCTGCTGTTCACCGTACAGTCTAAATTAACTAGATAAAATAATCTAATACATTTTAGCATCCTTCCAAGACTGAGAACCGATGCTCTTCCTCTAACTTCAGTCAACTTCTATCCGTTTTTTTTAACAGCATGTACGTGTCTTTCAACTGTATTTGGTTTAGAATTACTTTTTATTTCAGACACCACAGCAGAAGAGCCAACTGAACATACTAGATTTGAATTCCTAGGTACCGCTTCAAACAGAGCTTAGGATTTTAATTGTGAAATGAAAAATTGTTTGTTTCTTTGGGTCATAAGACCCTGTATGGGAAAGAAATTTTCCACCATTCTGCCACTGTATTTACTGGTTCACTTAGAAATATTTTCAATGTCCTCTCATACCCTTGGTTGTGGCTGAAAAGAGACACATAAATATTTTTCTGTATTGGTGGAAATTTTAAAAATATTTACTGCTTAATGGGAAATGTCATGAACCTTTATAAAACTGCCTTCTGTGGAAAAGAAAAAAAAGGAGGAAGTGTGTCACTGTAAAATGAGTAATTGATTTGTCATCTGCAGGGATGATTTTTATATTTAGATCTCTAGATGATCCTTTTCATATCAATTAATGAAACAATTGTAGTTGAATTTTTACTGTTTGTACGTCTCTGGTAATGTAGATGTCAGTGACATTCATGACGTTACAATGATGTGATCAGGGATGGATGAGAAGGGAATTGGTCAGTGCACAGGTCTGGTTTCAGTACATCCAGCAGTTTTTGAAACCAGGATTTTGATTCACAAGTTGATTGATTTTCTGTTGCAGCCTCCATGCAGGTGTTAATGAAGTAAAACTTGAGAACACATCTTCTGAGAGAAAACCATTATCTTCCTGCTTATACGTTTTTAAAAGATGAGGCACAGAAAGATAGAAATCTGCACACTGACCAAGATGGTTTCTTTGGGGATTCTAGGTAATCTGAAAAAAAATTCATGGGACTGGATGTGACTTTTTGGGACATGAAATCGAGTATTCTGTTACAGACAGCCTCATCATGTAATACTTCATTCATAAAGAGATGTGGTCTACTTAGAAACTATTACTATTATTACTCATTTTGGAAATGTGTTTCAGGATGTCACTGCTCTGAAGGTTTGACACTTTAATTTCCAAATTACCTTTATTCATGTGCAGCTAAAACATCCTTGCTCTTGTGCTGGGATGGTCCATTAGCATTCATTCATGCATTTGACTGTTTTTAAAAGCAGTTTAGGCTTAGACAACCTCAGATGTTTTGAGGCTAAATCAGCCAATCCTTTTTGTCTCCATTTCTGTCAGTCATCACAGTAATCCCCTTCTGCACATATTTTCTTTCCACAAAGGTGCCTCTTTTTTTCACAGCTGCATTTTGTCTCAGGTTGCTTCTGCCTTTATAGCTAAACTAAACAGCAGCAAAAAGATTCTTTTAATAACCTCCTGGTTTAAGATAACTATGATTGTTTAAGTAAACAAATTCTATTTGAGGTGAAGTGTCTATGTCACTGTGCTTTGGGAGATCTCAACACTGTGTCCCTGTAGCTTGAGGGCTGGTTGAGAAGCAAATGGAAGGAGTGGGAGCTTTGCATCTGAAAACAAAGGTATTACTCACTCCTCTGACCTCTACTTACATGTATTTGTATCATTTTTGCATTTATTTTAAAATCTGTTTTGTTAAACATCTGGCCAGGAGAAGTGTTTTATACTTGCCCCACATTTATCTTGCTCTATAAAAATGTATATCCTCAGCTGTCATACTGGTACTTTGGGTGGCCCCTCATTGCAGGAGGGTCTTTGTTAGAAATGGCCAGTGAGGTGTCCAAATAATACTGGCAAGTTCTCAGTAAACAGGAATACTAGGAGAGGTAATTTAAACTTGTAAAGTTTTAATTTTTCTTAATGTCATCAGAAATTCTTCCCAATTTTAGTATCTATTAGCTAGGAACTTTCCAGATGAGTACTGGACAAAATAATTCAGGAATACTGATTTTCATAGAGTAGACTTATTGACCTAACAGTCCTTATTTTAGCTTTTTTTTCTTTCCTTTTTTTAAATATCACACTGTGATTCAGGTGTGGCAGGTAACCTTTCTTTAGTCCATTTCATGGACTTTTTTGCAGGCCATCAAAAAGTACCTTTAAAAGTGAAGACAGCACACATATCTCAGTTGTTAAAAAAAAGAAGTGCTGCAGCACACTGAATGCTATGATGCTTATCCATGAAAAGAATAAACATAATCTCTTATATAAAGTCTTATATACCTAATGTTTAGCTACAATTTATGTGTTTAATTCACATTTTTCTCACCATTTAAAATTAATTTCTCAATGCCCTAAATTACTACAAGGTCATATTTCTATGAAAAGTTACTAAAATAATATACTGGATGAAGGCTCAGTTTCAAAAATTTGTTATACACCATGTGACGTGCTTTGAAGAGGTCCCAATCTGTCTTCCCTTTCTTTGGTGAGCACATGGATTTGTAAATAATCACAGTAAGTAGTTTCTAGTTACACAGTACATAGTTACCCAGTGATATAAAAAACACCATCTTTGTAAAAACACCACAGGTTGATTTATATGTATATCATACTGAACGATTGCATAAGTTATTGGACTTCATGAGACACCTTAAATTCACAAACTTTCACCAAATATAGGCAAGATGCTTATCTGTTGAATCAGTAACTTCCTTATGGTCCTAACTCTTTATGTCCTTGGTGTGCTGGCGCCTTGCAGGAGCCCTTATAAAGAACAGCCGAAGTTCAGAGCAGCAAATTCAGAGTCATCTGGCTCCTCCCTGTGAGATTGCTGCGAGTGAAGTTTGGCCGGAGCAGAGTTTCTCTGCGGCCCCGGGCGCGGATTGGCCCCGCACCCGCGGCTGATAACAGCTAAAAATAGCCCCGGTATAAAAGCCCGGCCAGCAGCTCGGCCACCCTGGCATTCCCTCCTCCACTGCCAGCCAGGGAGGAGATCGTGCTTTCCAAGTCCCTGCAAGGATGTGACCAAAGAACACTCTGCTGCCTAATTCCACTTAACAATTAACTTGTCAAGACTGGACTCTGTGACTCATGGGGATGGTAACCAAGTACTGTTTTATTAAAAAAAAAAAAAAAAAAAAAAAAAAAGACACATATTTTCCAAGCCGTTTTCCAAGCAGACCATGACAGGTGGGCTGGTGGAACGTCTTTGGAATGTGCCTACAGAATATTGCATCCAAGAATGTTGTATATATATCCCATAATCACCTGTATGGAAAGTGTACTCTGTGAGGATGGGGTTATGGGGTTCTGAACACTTGGGAAAACAAATGTGTTTTCATTTGACAATGATTTGACTAAGCTGGCATTGAGGAGTTCAGGAATCTATTCTTAGCTTGCTGTTGATTCTAGGGAAATTGGGTCATTTCCTTGCATTTTTGTTTGCTTTCAAGCTTTTGTTTTCATCTGTAGGCTTGGGGATCAGGGACTTCAGTGGCTGAGTGCATTGCAAGATAAATCTTTGGGTGTCTGAAGTCCTTTGGATGAATAGAGACGACACCAGTGTTGAAGAGCTCTCTTTTTAAAGTCTTGCTAAAGTTACACTGACTTGAAAACAGGGTGTAAAGAGAGAAAGAATTAGGAAGCATTAGAAATCAGTGGCACTATCAACCCTATCATTCCCACATATATTACTTCCAGTGGCTCTGAGTCCTCCTCTTTGATTTTATGAAGCTTTGCACTATGAAGTTTGTATGTGTGGGTTCCCTTTCATTTTATTTACAGTACTTTTTTTTTTTTTTTTTGGTTTACAATAATACAGGGCAAGGTTTATAATATCTTGGGAGAATGATAGATGACCTGGCTAACTTGCTTTCAGTTTGGATTCTATATACTTAATTATCTGAAAAGGACTATCAATTACCTCTTAATTTGTTGTTTAAATGCTAGATCTCTCATGGCAAATTAGATAATTACAGAGGGTGTTGGTTTGATAGTTCTGTAGCCTAAAGTAATCTTCTTCTGGTCACGAGACCCAGCATGGTCAGAGGTGATAGAAACTCCCTCGCAGTGACTTCTACCTAGTCAAGATACAGAGCTGAGTGGAGTCAAACCTCACAACACACCCAACTTCATCCTCCTGAACTCTGCTTTTTCTCTCTGAAGGTCAATTTTCTGCATGAACCTGTAGTCAAGACTTAACTGGAGAGTCTCTGTTTGCTGCTCTCCTCTGCAGGGGAAGTTAGGTTTTCTCTCAGCATCATGAGATACCTTTATATATATTGATTAATTAGTCTGGTATCAACTCTGACTTGCTGCTTGGCTAGAAATGGGTAGAAGTGGCTAATTATGAGTAAAGGGGTCCATATCTCATTAGAACTTTTCTGACTGATGTAGGTCTCACAGGAAAACCTAGTCCATTTTCTACAGAATTGCATCAGAGTTGTCACCAAGATCAGAGGAGTGAGAATGCAAAGACAACCTGGGTTTTGACACTTTGGTGGTCTGTGAGGTTGCTCCCAGGTGTTGCAGCTGGTAACATTCTTATAAAAGTGATACCTGCTACATATTCTGTGAAAATGTTGTGATTTTGGCAAAAGGTGGCAAGTTTTTGGAAAATCTTCCATTTAAGAGGAAAAAAACCTTATTTTTCTAGTTAGACTAGCCAGTATTCCCAGTTCTGACAGACTTAAACAAGGCACCACTGTTATTTAGACTGTGCTGTGCTGAATTTCACAAAAAAAATCTACTTTCGGTCTTAAGCCAACCTCCTTTTTTAAGAATTGCCACCAACATCTTTCACTTAAGGATGTGGGACAGGTTCTCTCAAGTCCTAATGACCTGGGTTTGATGGCCACCAGCAAAAATCTCTTAATGTGAAAGTGTATTTGCAGAAGAGAAGTTCACATCTGTGCTTAACTAACCACCTTGCTTCAATTCTTTCTGGATGTCTGCATTAACTCTGCAGTGAAAAGGGTCCCCAAGCAAAAAAAAAAACCCCAAAAACTAAAATGGAGCATCACCAAGTCAATTTTAGGTACTACAAGATGTTGAACTCTTATTTTGAAGTTCTTAGGGAGGAAAAAAAGAACAAAGAACCCACTGTTTATTTCATAACAGCTTGAGGTGATGCACTAAAGCAAGCGAGCTGGCAAACTTTGTGGAAACTTTATCACAGAAGAAGTACCAAAAGGTGAAATGAAAAATGAATGAAGGCAATTTATTAAGGAGAATGGAAGAGTTCTTCAGTTCACTGTGAGGCTCAAGGTCAGCTGGCTGCATTAACCCAGGTGAGCAGCACTGCCATTGACCAGAGGCATCACCATTGCAGAGGTTAAACTTTGCTGCCACAGAGGGATGTAAGGATGTTGAGCCCTGCTATTTCACACTGATCAAGTGTGTGCTTTTCAGGGAGCAAAAATCCAGAGGCCCTTTTCTTAAGCCAAGCAGTCCACACACCACAGAGGATCCTGAAATCTACGGTGCAGATCCATGCACGTAACTTGCCATGCAGGTACTGATGCCAGCCTGTGAACCCATGGGGACTAGCCTGAGTCATGAGTAATTTCAAACTGAGCTTCTGAAGGCTTCACCTTTTAGAAATAATGTGCATCAGAACATAGAAAGTGATTTCAGCTTTCAGCCAAACTGTTTGCTAAACAACAGTGTGAAACATGAATGTATCCAATGAAATCAGCAGCAACTGTGCATTCTTTGAGCCTTATTTACTGGGAGGAATGAAAACTAGTCTGAGATGTACATGAGTTTTACATACCATTTTGAACACTTTCTGTAAATAATAATTCATAAATTTGGGATTAAAGTAGTATGTTGTATGCTTGTCTGTTGTTTGGGGGGGGATTTAATCCTCATTTGCATGCTCATGCTTCAGATCCTAATTAATTTAGACTTAATTTATGGCAAGAAGCATACAAAGAAGTGAACAGAAATAATCTAAATAGGGACTTGCAGTATGAACTCCCGTAAAATAAGACAGGAATAGGCATTACTTACTCTGTTGCACACTTGGAAGTAAAATAATGTAATTTTTATTCTGTGACAGTAGTGAGTCAACAACAATGGGTACACCAGGCTTACCTGGTGCTGTTTTTCTTCACCACACTTTATAGCATGGAGGATATATTTTGAAAAGCAAGGGCTGAGGATTTCTACATTTCCCCTTTCATCAGCTGCATTATCCATATAGCCCACAGCTTGGGACAATCTGTCATGCTCTCCATTGTATCTCCTACAATACCACTTTCCAGAGCAGTCTCAGTTCTAGTTGGAAGTATCTTTTGTTTTTAATTGAAATGTCAGTTTTGGAATGAGAGTAAAATAGAGGAATAAACCACTACCCTCTAGAAGCCTCTGTACTGAATGCAGCATTAGGAGATGATTTTGTACCTTTTCAGAGCCACTTCCTTACAAATGGATACCTGTGGCTGTCTCAATGTGAGCATTGAGATCATTATCCATAATGAAATCCCTCTTCACACTAAACAGCAGCAAGTTTTTCTCTTGAAGGTGTTAATGCTTATTAATGTTACAGCAAAGTTTGATGCTGCATCCATGTGAAAACATAATTACGTATAAAAATAATTCCATGGTTTTGGACTAGAACTTTGCAAAACTCCAGTCTGAGCTGATTCTGCTAAACAGAAGAGTTTCATCCAGATCATTTTAGAGCTAAAATAATGCTTTTTAATAAAAAGATAAAGGAGAGCTGCTGTAGCTCATGGCTGTGATTGATTCATAATATCTGGGGATGGGTATAGAATGGGTTATCTCAAATTGGCCAGTTAATGGAGTGCAAAGTTTTCTGGCCCAAGCTTTTCCATCCTTTTCCATTTCTTGGGACATTCAGGATGCACTGTTGTTGTATCTCTTGATGTCTTTTCTTCCATTGCCTTGAGTGTGGGAAAATTTACAAGAAGGAACAAAAATCACAGTTCTTCCATCAAACCAACATATTTTGAGGTACTGTACATCTTTGGAGTCAAGGGAAAGTATCTGCTCACCCAGTGTTGGCATGAGGCTGATGAGAAGAGCTTTGTATGTCCTTGCAGGTCTTGTACATTTGGGGAGGGGAACCTGCTGTCTGGCCCCAAATATCTGAGACAAATCCTTTTGATTTTTCTGAAATTCGGACACGAAATTGATAGTGACACATTGTAACTCAAAAGAAAATTATTGGATTGATTCCTTGCAGTTGTTAACTTGTTAAATGTGTTGCATGTCAAAACTACCAGCATCCAATAAATGCAGTTGCAAATTTCCAGTAATTCAGAACTGTCTCTGGAAGAGATATTTTCATAACCTGTTCAAACCAGCCTGGCTGCTGCTTGGGTGTGGGGTTTTTTGGCAATTAAGCAGTTAAATAATTCCCTGTTAAAATCATAGCCCCAAATACCATTTACTGCATTTATTGCAGCTGCACCAAGTTTTTACTTCTTTTCATCACAACAATGGAAAATGTTGCCTGTGTCATATCAAACTTGCAGTACCTGCTCTCATGGAACGAGCTGGATGGAAGCACTGGGGGATGGATGTGCTTTGTGCCCTGATCCTTCTGGGTAATGTAGCGGTCTGCTGGAGAACTGCATGATAGAGTTACATTCTGGATGCTTGGCCTCTGCTTCACCCCCTTGGGACAAATCTTTGCTGGAAGTGAAGCTTGGAGCAGGCCTGTGAAAGCTGATAGTCAGAGTTCACCTACAATAGAGGTCTTATGTGGGGACGTGGCCGTTCCTTTTCTGAAGCTGTCCTCTTCTTTTATTAATGGGATGACGTGCTCATATTCATTTCTATATCTCATAAACCTCAAACTAGAATGACTTGGCTTATGAGTTCATAATTCAGTGTCTAATGATCTTGCGTGTAACTCAAAGCCTCTGCTACTTCTGACTTGTGAGAAAATGATAGGCCAAACTAAGTGACTCATTCTTTGCAGTAAAATGAGAATGTACTAATTATTTATCAGTGTCTTAACCTTAATTTGGCTGAAGAAAGAGCTGATTTCATAACACACAAAAGAGCTGTGTAGACAGTAAAAACCATTATAGTCAGAAAGGTTCCACCCAGATGTAAGTGATAAGTCAGTTTTATATGACAGAAAAGCAGTAAATGCATGAATAGATTCCTAAAGCAGTGCATATATATATATATATATACACATATATGCATCTATATATATTTCTTTCTACTCACTGCCTTCTACAATGTTTATCCTAAATTCAGCTTTCAGAATCTCTTCTTAAAAAAACAACACTATATGAACAAGTTATGTTGTCTGTTATGTTTGGTCTCTTCTAGGGGTTCCAGGAGGGTATTTTTGAAAAGCAGAGGGTTTTTTTTTTGAGGTGGGCTGGCTTATTCTTTCTGTGGATACCTAAAAGCACAGCTGGAAAACCAGATGTGTGGTATTGACTCTGTGGTATTCTGTAGCCTCTGAGCACCCCCTATCAAGTCCTGGGGTAGGGGATGAGTACAAGGTGGTGCCTTATGGGTGGAAGCAGATGGGGAAGGCACCTTCCAGTGGCAGCACTGCCCAGAAACACCCTGAACCAGGTGGGATCTGGCCCATTCCTGCAGTAGTTTATGTCTGGATTAGGATGGAAATGGCTGCAGGGCACCTTCGCTCCCTTTGTATTGCAAAGTTTCCCTTCTGCTTTGCTGAGCCTCAGCACAATAATCTTCACCTGCAAACTAACTATAACACACCACTAAACCCAGACAGTAATTGGGAGGGAAGGATTTGAATGTTTTGACACGTTGAGTCTCTACTGAAATTGCTACATCTAGAGTCTGACTTTCAGAAGCACAAGGCACACACAACTTCTGGAGTGAGGGATGCCACGTGCACAGGAATCAGGCACTAAAGCCACAGATTTCTTTTACTCAAAAATTACTGCAGGATCTGTCTGACCATTATGTGTTTATCTTGTTACCCTGGGCTCAGCGGAAAAAATTAGACACTTCTAGGGCACATTTTTTCGTTCTAAAATAGACATCTAAATAGGTCACAATGCATCACAACTTGTAAGTGCTGATATTTTGAAAGCTGATTTTATTTCTACATTTTGGTTTAGAATTAGCAGCATTACCTCATTACTGTGCTCAGAGCTGGCAGTATTTTCTCATCCAGAGCCAATAGAGATGGTCCTGTGATATAACCTGTTCAAACCACTTGCCTATATCAAAACAATGTTTTCAGTGAGGCTGGAGCTGCAGGTAACCTCAGTCAAGATGACCCATTTCCCATTGTTCCCAGGAACCCTCATTAAAGGGAAATTATGTCGCCACAAAGTGCTAAAGCGAAACAATTTTTCAGCAAAACCCAAAAGCTTATAATTGTATAGTTAAAAATGCATTATTTAGGGATGCATTTTAGAGATACGGTGATTGCTCTTAAGCTTTTGGCAGACTTTTATAACTGTAATGCATAATTACAATGCAATGATTCTTTCTGCCACATATAAGTACACTTAGCCCATGTCCTTGGAAACTTGCCGGTAGGCCTAAGAATAATTACACTCTAAATGTTTGGTAATTAATGTGCCTAGTCCAAAAATTACATGTAAAAATTTGAAATCAAAGGAGTAATAACACTTAATTCTCTTCTAGTTAACCTTCCAGTTATTTGAATGAGTGCTAATTAGATCTAAAAACCATAAGCATACTTTTACAGTAATTATAATGATGATTATGTTGTAATTACAGTTGCAACAGCATATGAGATTTACTCGCTAACCATTTCAGTCCTTTATGGTGTGCACATGAAGCGGCTGTTGCAGGAAAATTCCCGTAGAACTTACCCAAAGGGCCACAAAGATGTTGGCTGTGACTGCTCTGGAGCTGTGTCAAAATGCCTAGAGGTCATGGAGGGAATTGGAGATCATCACAAAAGCATACAGCTGAGAGCACTTTCAGGAAAGGCAAGTGTTTGATCATGTCAAAACCATCCCCAAAAGGTCTCTGTGTGTCAGAAGGGGAAGGTAAAACTGCTCCGACAGCCTGTGAGCCAGAGCTTTGGCAGTCCTGAAACAGGATCAGGGGCAGAAGTGCAGGAAGAGACTTCCCAAGGGCAGGAGGACACAAAGTCCCTCCAGGCAGGGATGGGGATGAGCAGGAGGTGCCATTGACCCCTTTGCCCGCTGTCCCCTCCTGTGCCAGCACTCCCTCCCTTCGTGCCTTTTGGCTGTGTCAGGACTTTCTATAGGTGCCACCTCATGCTCAGGGCTGCTGTTTGGTGCCCTCTGAGTCATGTAAGGAATGCAGGGGGAAGGAAAGGGAGTAGAGATGACAGCAGCAGGTCAGCAGCAGGCTGAGGCCCTTGGAACTGTTCTCCCATGCTCCACCCAGCGAATCATCGCTCTCCTGTCCCCCCTCTGCAACCAGCCCCCCGAGGGACACGCTGAGAAATACCTATGGGACTCAAACCTTCCCATTCCTCTGCTCCTGAGCTCCATCAGTAGTGGTAGCATCACAGCTGCTTCTCTGAGTATTCAGTTTTGGCTTCTGTACCACACACATGGAGGGGGTTGCTGAGGCAAAGCTCTGCTTTTCTGCCCATTCCTTGCATTGATCAAACAGCCAGTGCACAAGCTCTTTTTTCCTTACCTTTCTTAGCAATAACAATATTAGGATTCTGAACAGCTAGAGGCAGGACAAACATCCTTCAGAAAAACAGGGAAAAACATCACTGTTGCTTAAAGCAACGAAACCAGCCCTACTGCAGGACTTCCTTCTTCCCTGTCCCTGGTACTCCCAGCTGTAGAATAAGGGAGGGAATAACAGAAATGCTGAAAACGGGGAAGAGCAGAAGTATTTGCTCAGAGACTGATCCTGCCGTAGGTACCAGGAGCTTGTCTCCTCCCCTATGATTTTAACCCCACCCTCTCTTTTTTTATGCTCTGGGCTATTTTGGGCAGGCAGCGAGGGCTGCAGCTCTGCTCAGAGTACAGCAGCACTTGTTGCTCTGAAGAACTACTGTAACAGGGACTGCTCCTCTGCTGCCTGCCTCTTCTTAATTGTTATTAATTTAATAACCTGCAAACTTGTTTACTCCACTGCTTTCAAGCATTATCATTACAAATGATGTTTTAAGAGCTTTGTGAGAGCGGTTCAGAAGGGAAACTCACACGCTGTGCAGTTGAAACCTCCTTTTGCCACTTAATAGCAAGAGATCATCTGGGAGCCTTGGAGGTGAAAAATGACAGACTCTGTTGCTGCTAATGGGGAAGGAAAGGACCCTGAAATTGAGCTCTTTGTGAAGGTAAGTTGTACTGTGAACTGGACACTGGTGTGACTCTTGGATCAGCTCAGCTTCTACTGAATAATCAAACTTTAATTTTCTGGCGCTGAGTGGAAGCGGTGCTGTGACAGCCTGTTATCTCTCGCACACATGCTCACTCTGCTTTCTTCTTCGTGACATTAGAATTAGGTAATGTTGTGGAGGGAGAGTCAGAGTTCCTGTGTTTTATTGTTAATTCTCTCCTCGTGAGTTTGTTCTGTTATTCTTAGCCTGCTGCCTGCAATGTACTGTGTCCTAACTTTAGACTTGAGGCTGTAGGCTTCAGGTTTTGCTCTATGAATCCTGACTTTCTTTTCCATTTTTGGGAAGAGCTGAGGGGTACTAGGATTTGGTACCTCAGCAGAGGCTGTCGGGTCTGAAATGCTGATGGGACCATAAAACAATAAGGATTGAGATAAGCTGTCAGTCTTCTGATTATTTACTGCAATACTTTCTTTTTTTCCTAAACCAATAAAAACTAAATCAGTTTTTACTGTTGCTTTCTTCAGCCCAAGGCTCATTCTGATTCTATAGAAGGGTACTTGAGAACAGAAACCAATTTAATGAAAATATAGAAAAATTACTATACCTGTTATGTGGTAGGGTTTCAGAATGTTTCAAGTTGTGTACAGCTGTTGGTCTTGGGCTGTGAAAATCTTACCATTAAAACCAGTGGCACAGTTGAAACCCATGACACATACAACCTTATTAATAGCAAACTTGTGCAAACTCTGTCTCAGTGAAGAGCTCAGTTTTTTTGATGTTCAGAGTGTTTTAAAGCCTCTACACACATTGAGGCTGAAATCTCCTAAGCCCATGTAAAATCATAGAATGCCTTGGGTTGGAAGGGATCTTAAAGATCATCTTGTTCCAATCTCCCTGCCGTAAGCAGGGGCATCTTCCACTAGACCAGGTTGCTTAAAACCTCATCCAGCCTGACCTGGTACACTTGCAGGTGTTGGGTCTCTCTGAGCCTAAACCACCCCTGTAAGTCCATAGGATTGTTATTAATACGTGGGAGTTACCTCAGACCCATAGCAAACAGAGCCCTGAAAGATTAGGAAAGCAAATTCCAGCTCCTCCCTTCTGTCAAGATGAGGGTATGTAATTGCTTTGTACTCCCTGATGGATATTTTGGGCTGTAAGTTGAAATGTCAGCCACATCCATGATGTGTATACACGGCCTCTTCACACATCTTCCAAAACCAGTCAGTTCAGGTGCAGCTGCTCTGAATAAGCCAGCAGTGAGGTGTTTTTCCCTAGCAAACAGATTTGAAAAGAATTTCAGGTTCCTAAGAGCCCCGTAGATCCTCTGTACAGAGCTTAATGTTCTAAAACGGACCAGCATGAGTCCATACAGCCAGACACCTCACCTCTTACAAGTTGTTTTTGTCAAATTGAGTTAAATGGAGATGTTTATGGGCTAGAAAATAGGTTGGTTATGTTGTCTGTCGCTCTGTCATCAGTCAAATGTGTGCTGGAATGGAAATCTGTAGCTACTGATTTGTTTTAGTGCTCACACTGTTTCACTGAGGCTGACACAGATATTTGTGATATGTGGTTCTTTGACTACATCAGCTGTTAAACTGAAGGTCATTGCCCAGATTCATTGTGTGAAACTCTGGATCCATAAGATAGTGAGAAAAATGAGCACTGCATTAAACCAAGCCATGCCACCATCTCAAGATTTATAACTCCAGAAAGAACATTTTTACTAATGTGACTTCCTGCATAATGCATTTTACAGGATTGCATAGAGGCTCACATAAAACTCAGAGCCGGAGCAAAAGAATTAATTGGTATCTTCCTGGAGACTTTCCATTTAGGTTGAAAAATTGAAATTCTTGATGTTTTGGAAAGGTGCCATTAATTTAATTAAAAGTTTAAAAGGTTGTATAGTAAAGGATGTAACCAGAGTATTAAATTATACACCTCAGAAGTTCCAAAATAAAAAGGAGAAGAACATCCAAAGGAGAGACAAGCTGAAAGCTGAAAAATAGGAGTATGTGAGAGAATCACGAGCAGGTGAAAACTTTTCTGGAGGGTGGCTTTGTGAATAGTAAGGTAGGGGGAGATAAACAGGAAGGCTGATGCAGGAGACACTCTGCAAAGGAGAAGATACTTATTCTGTCTGTTTTAAGGCTGGAAAGAGCAGAAAAGTGGCAACTTCTGGAGGACCATGAGATACTGGGACAAGTGGCAAATGTAAATACACTGGACCACACCTGAGGCAAGTTCTAACAGCAAAGTATGTTGGGATCAATGAGCAATTCCTCATTTGATTTTTGTAGAGCTGATTCTTCAGCCAAGGAAAAGGGTTCTGTCCTGCATCGTTGAATGAACACACAGAAAACACAGAGATCAGTGAGAAAATACAGGGCAGTAGATGTGGCCTGGTGGAAACTGTAGCTTCCACAAGCCCAAATAAACCAGAAAGGGCTGTTTTCCACCAGCCACAGTGCCCCTAATAAAAGCATTTTCTGTCTCAGGTTAAAAAAAGAAAGGTGTTACACAACTGGTCTATTTCCCTTTTCTGTTTATCACCCAGGAGCGCAGGAGCCTCAGACAGACAAGCAGAGAGCGGGGTTGTAACCAAAAGAGCTGCTCTGTAACCTAATGCAGGTTGGCTCAGGATCTCCTGAGCTGCACAGACAGGCTGGGCACCACCAGGACACAGCTCAGCTGCTGTGGCAGGGACAGGTTAAGTGGTTATCACACCTATTTGTTATCATCCCCATTGATTTCAGTCATTTTCTAACCGTGCCCTAACCTGGATCTGTGAGGTATTTTTTTGTGAACAAGCGTTTGTTCTTGCAAGGTGCTTGATTGAGAGCAAACCCCCCCAAATCTGGGGCAGGACACAAGGAGAGCGATCGTGGGAGCGGTGAGGTCTGCCAGGGAGGTGGTGCTGCCTCGATCAGATGTGCAGCCTGCGTGAGCAGGCCTTTGCTGAATGCTGGAACTCTCCAGCAATTCCCTCTCTAAACTTGTTTGACAGGGAATTGGAGGAGGCTGCCAGAGAGAAAGGTTTGATGCGTGGTGTCGCAGGACGCTGGCGGCGGCAAGGCTGGGGAAGGGAACGTCGGGAGGTAGTGCTTGCTCTGTGCTTAACCCAGCTTGTTGTAACTCAGGCTAATTTCAATCCTTTGTGTGCTGGAGAAGCAAAGTGCTCCTGTATAAATGACAATGACACCCTGATGGAAGGTATATTTAGCTTTTCCTGGCAATCTTGCACTTGTATGTGTGAACATAATGACAAAACTGAAATAGTGCTCCTTTTACATGAAGTAATACAGTTAAAATCCATAAAGGAGGAGCACAGGACTTTTTGGCTTCTTTCTGTTTGCAATGGAAACAGGTGTTTGGATGTACATTCCTTGCCTTTCAAGATTAGACTAGTGCCTAATATCAAAACTTAGTTTGAAGGGAGATATATTGTACCCATGGAAAAAAAACCCCATGATGCAAAGAAGACTGCATTTCCTAGAACGCAGTCTAGAAAGCAAACAAATCCCACAAGTGGACCAAAGTACATTTAATTTTTAAAATCCTCCAGCTTTAGAAACAGTCTATAACAAGATATATCTTAATTAGTATTTCTGATAGTGAAAAGATGGTGATATCATGGTGGTAGGAGAATGTGTGGTAAGCTGGCAGGCAGCTGCTTCTAGAAAGAGTCACTGCTGTGGCATTGATGGATTAATATTAGGGATATGTTCATCAGTATCCAGCAGGAGCAGTTGGTCGAGGGAGGTGATTCTGCCCCTCTACTCCACTCTTTTGAGACCCCACCTGCAGTGCTGCATCCAGCTCTGGGGTCCTCAGCAGAAGGAAGATGTGGACCCACAGGAATGAGTCCAGAAGAAGCCACTAAGTTGATCCCCGGGCTGGCACACCTCTGCTATGAAGACAGCTTGGAGAAGAGAAAGCTCCAGGAAAGCTTTATAGAACCTTCCAGTACCTAAAGTGGACTGGAGAGAGACCTTCCACAAGGGCATACAGGATAAAGGGGAATGGCTTTAAGCTAAAGGAGGGTAGGTTTATATTAGATATTAGGAAGAAATTCTGTACTATAAGGATGGTGAGGTCCTGGGACAGGTTGCCCAGAGCTGTGAATCCCTGACAGTGTTCAAGACCAGGCTGGATGGGGCTCTGATCAACCCGGTATATTGGAAGGTTGGAATGACATGATCTTTAAGGTCCCTTCCAATTCAAACCATTCTAGGATTAGGTGAGCAAGAGCTTTTGCTTAAAAGGTGTAAGGCTTTACTTCTCAAAGTGTTCACCCACAGTAACACTGAACACCCTTCTAGGGAAAACGTGAAGGTGCTGCAAGTGTACAAATCAAAAGAGACCTCTCAAGGGCCTTGAGCTTCCACAGTCACTACTTCAGACTTTTAACATGTCCCCATCTGCCAGCTGACTGGGTCTGTTAGGATTATGTCTAAAAGTGATGGTGAGATTTTGCACCAAACCAACTGTTCCTGAATGAATGGGTCAGTCAGCCTGGCTGCCAGGACAGAGCAGTCATCAACAACAGTGTGCTCCATCAAAGTCCCAGGAGCTGCTGCTCTCAGGAAGGTGTTGCTGCCCCTCTTTTGGGGACAATTGTCCCAGAAATTATCTCAGTGAGGAGCAAGGTTTTTTTGTTTTGTGGTTTTGTTTTGTTTTATTTTTGTTTGTTTTATTCTGGCATTTTTTGGTGCATTTTCTGGAATTTTTAAAAGTTATTTTTGCTGAAAGGTGATTTCAAACCACCCTTGGACTGGATTTGGTGAAGTTGTCACATAGCCTTAAAGGAAGATACAAATAAAAATGTTACACCTGTTACAAGCAATTGTCCCCCACTATTAAGGCTTTTATGGTTTTAATATAAGAGAGTCACTCTGATAAGAAAACTGATTTCAGTTTCAGAATTTCAGGGTTATCACAACCAGTACTGGCTTTTCAAACAGGGAGAGATAACTTGATAGGAACCTTTTAACCCTTTATAACAAGATAGGTTCTGCAGTGTATTTGATTCATAGATTGCCCTCAGAAAGGTTTTCTTACTGATGACTAGTAATCAGAATCAGATCTGGAGGGCTCTAAGTTCATTTCTGTTTCTTGAGAAGTGTAGGTATTTCCTGGGTATTAGAGCTCAGCTTGGCTTTCATACAAAATCATTCCTATGTTTAGCTAAACTTTCTAGATAAAGAAGAAATAACAAAGATAAAAAAAGCACAAGGAAGAATAATGATACTGAAACATCTGGTCCAACCTGTCTGGTGCTCCAAGACTGACAATAACATTTTTTTGTTGCCAAGCCTGTCACATTTTGGAGCCACAGCCACCCTACAAAGCAGATATGTACAGTGTGTGCAGTCTCTGACACTTTTCAGCTGTCACCCTGAAGTGGTGTGAGCACAGGGTTTATTGTGTATCTTGATTTTTTACCTTTTGGAGCTGCCAAGAAGGTGATGGGCACCATGGTTTGTGTCTCTTCAAACTTCTTTTAGTGAGGCAGTGCATGATCAGCAGCCTGAGTCTTCTCTTCCAGCATCCTGGCCTTGTGCTTTGGTATTAAGGTTACAAAATTTACAAGGTTTACCAGTAGTCTGAACACCAGGGAGGAAAATAATTTTACTAGGTTTGTTTAAACATCCGTAAATGAATTTCATAAGTTCCATGCAGGGACACTCAAGTATTTCAGTGTAATGGTTCTGCTAAGATCTTGTCAAATCAGGAGTGACCAGAGTCACAAATCAATAACAACACTTCTGACCCGCCTAAATCAGGGAAATCCTGCCTGGACTGATAGCTGCTTCTCTGATCTTTTTATTAAGCCTTTTCAATGAAATTATTTTTAAAATAGAGGAAAAACATCCATCTTGGCAAGATTTAATTTTGCTTTAAACTTCTATCATGAAAAAAAATTCAATAAATTGCCAAATAACTGCCTAGCAGATGTTTTAAAATTACAAGTTGCTTGTTTTTCCTTGTGATGAAGAAAAACAATACTTTAAAGAAGGTTTAGCCTGAGTTATACAACCCAGGGTCTGTGTCTGTGTGTCTGTTTTGTCTCTGAGCATTTGCAGGTTTTGTTTTGTGTCAAGGCAAGGGCCTCGTTGGTGGGAATATTAGAGACAGGCAGTAAATAGTTTAAGCAGGCCAAGTTTATAAAATGACTTGGCAGGGATGTATTCACTATCCCTGCCACCTTGAACCTAGTCTGGAATGCTTTTAGGATTGCTTGGGAAACTGGTTCTCAAGTTAAGAAGGGATTTCCAGCTGTGTCTCCTGCCTGAGTTCATGGTCTAATCCTTAGTTTATGGTTAAAGGTGAATGACATCCTGATCTGCCATGGTTTGGGGGTCTTCTTCTATAAGTGGCTGTGACTACTTGCTTTTATTAAACTTGATGGCATGGATATATATGTTAATTGTGATCAAAACATCTGATTAAAATGAAACATATTCCAACGCTTTGTTGAATATGCATAACTTCTTTACATGCCTTTATAAATTGGATCCATTTGAATAAAGAAGAATTCAGAAACATTCAGCTTGGGTCACGGCCACAAAAGTGAGTCAGTTTTGTACTGCTGAGTTCAGTGGCAGCAGAATTAGGCCAGCCTAAGTGTATTTGAGATCTTGTTTAAACTCCACTTGCTAGCTCCTTCCTTTATTCCAGCTTTTCTGAGCCACACAGTCAAATTGGGTAAACACCGTGTTTTAATTTTGCCGTGAAGAACTGGTGATATTCGTAATTATTATTGCTGGTACTTAAAAATAGCCACCAGTGTGCTCTGGGTGCTCTATGTTTAGCTGCAGGTTGCTCTTTTTCCATCTCTGGCAGCTCCCATCTTGTCAGGCTCACAGGTTGTTGCGTCGTGGTTCAGTGATGACAGTGAAGCTCCAGTAAGTGTCCTCAGGAAACTTTTATTGGCAATACATGGCTCTGCTGAGGCTAATCCAGAGCAGCAAATGTCACTGGGATCATTTGACATAACATCCCAAAAATACACAGGGACCCTTTCCAAGAGCCAGCAGGAAGTGCATCTGCCCGTGCTCCAGGGTTCAGTGTTGGTATCAATTCACCTGCCCATGTCAAATAGAGTTTAATGGAAGGCTGTGTAAGGATTGTTTAGGAGAACACATTGATCATCACATCAACAATATCATTTAGTTCTTTTGTGGCACGTAATTCTTAAAATTGTGGCAGATACCAGCACAATAATCTCAGCAGTGCTGCAAATAGGTAACAGAAACATTATTTTGTTAGTAGTATATCCATTTTTCAGCTAAGAGCTCTGAAAAGCTCTTTCAAATTACTCCTTTTTAACAGAGTCACGCAGATATTAAAGGGCTGTAACTTTATGTGTTAGTTTTATACATAAGTAACAGAAGATTTCAATGATAAACTTTTTTTTTTAGCTAAGGTTGGCTCAAAGTCAGGGAGAATCAGTTGGGATAAGGAAGGGTTTGGTTTTGTGCTGGATTCAATCTATAAATTTTACATGATGTAGGCAATCAGAGCAGGTACCTAAGGTGCTATAATAGGTACTCTGTAAATAGCTTGAAGTGATTTGTTTGACACAGTAAAATTTCACATGGAAATTTCCTTATTCCCTTTCCTTCCTTGTTTTTTGTTCTCCCCATTTTTTTGCACTTCTGTGTTGCTGGCATGCAATAAAACTCATCTAGATGGGGTAACAGGGATATGTATGTACATCTGAAACTATCAGTTAAAAAATCCAGTTTTTGTAGGTCTGAGGAGTTTAATCAGCATCATGTATTCCTGGCATGATTTTTTTATATTAAACGTAAGACTTGGAAATTATTACAGTGGAACAGAAGTAATTCAAACTGTATCCAGCTGTGTTTTGCAGTTCCAAAGCCAGTAATTTTATCTAATAATACCTAAGGGTAGAACTTAATCTAACTGATTGCATTTACAACATGTCATTGCTGTTTGTTACATTACTTGATTGCCAGTACACATGTAAATCTAGAATGATGAGTCCATAGGATTTTTTTTCTGGCTCTCTTAAATGTAAAGATTCTTTGTAAATGAGTATTATTCTGTCCCTCTCAAGAATAATTTCGTGACTTATTTTTTAGAGTGTTTATTTTGCTCTTCTATATGTATCAAAATTTATTAATGGTGGTGTTCACTGACTGAAGTGATCTTCCACGATTTAACACATATTCTTCTTTGATTCAGTGACTCTGATGCATCACAGAAATTTCATGGGTGCAGTGTTATAAGAGGGGATGTGCTCAGAAAAGGGATTGGACCACAAAGCATTGAGATACAGTTCTCTAACACACCATAGCAAAGCTTTGCCGTGTTAAAATGGCCCAGGTGTTGTCAAAATCCAAATCAAGGTTTTTTGACTGGCTATTCTATGAACAAATGAGCACTGCAGCACTTTATCTTAATAGAAAGCAACAGCACGTCTCCCACCATTCAAACCCTCTGATTTTTATTATTATATTTTTATTATTTTTTCTAATCAAACTGTGAAAAGGTCCCGCATGCAAATTTTATGTGTTAAGCTCAGTAATATTCCCAGGTTTTGACCCAAATTCTTGGCAGGATTTCTTTACTTTTGTGTCCTTCTGCCTCCTTCAATGATCCAAGGCAAGTTTTTCAGGCTCTCCTGACCTTTCTAAAATGCTGATACCAGTCCTTCTCTAGTGCCAGGTTTGTGCAGATGTGTTGCATCTTCTGTAGGACCAACTTCTCTGCTTTTCCTGCTTGTTCTCACACATAAAAAGACTCGCAGATTTATACTGGTCTTGTAATCCCCATGATTTCTATGTTGGTCCCCAAAGTAGCCTGGTTACTTTTCAAGAGGTGTTGTATATCTGGAGCTCAAGTGCTTCTCCAGTTTTTTTCCCTGTGCACCTGATTTCCAAAAGACGTCAAAATAGCTCCTTTTAATGTATTTCTGGCAACCCTTCATAAAACTGAAATAAAGCACTAATTGAAATGCATTTCAGGAGGGCTGTGTTGTATTAACTTACTAATGCATCTGTAGGACAGTACAAGCTGAAGCTGTCCCTGCTCCAGATGCTCTGGCATAAAGGACATTATATTAAGGATGAAGGTGCTCAGATAGTGACAGTTTGCTCTTCTAAATCCTCATCTTGCTAGATGCTAATTTTGTGTGCACTGCAGGTGACAGAAGCCCATGGCATTCACCTATATGAGCTTGCAAAATGTAATTAAAATGTTCAAGGCCTAATAACCAAGACTGAAACCGATTTTAATTTACTTTAAATTCTATAAAACTTGCAAATATTTTTATATGGGAATAGTAATTTTTTCCCTCTTCTTTATGTAAATCAGGCTGTAAAAAAGCCATTTCTTAACTATTTCTGTTGCTTCTCTTACATTTCATAGAATCATAGAATGGTTTGGGTTGGAAGGGACCTTAAGATCATGTAATTCCCACTCCCCTGCCATGGGCAGGGGCACTTTCCACTAGACCAGGTTGCTCAGAGCCTCATCTAGCCTGGACTTTAATACTTTCAGGAATGGAGCATCCACAACTTGTCTGGCCAATTTTTTTGTTTCCTCTGATTTAAGAAAAACATATCACGACTCAATTCCCCATTCACCAGTATCTCAGGTGTTAAAACCTGTTCATGATTCTGGAAATGGGGTTTATGCACAGAGTAAGTTTGCTTGATTTAGGTATGGCTTTAGTTTCTGTTTCTCTTAACCAAGAAGATGCCAAAGCAGATATATTTTTTTTAACTTCTGCTTCTAGTAAAGACATATAAGTGTAATGTTCTACTGCTTGGAAAAGGGCTCATCACCTCCAAAGACAGTGTGCTGCTGCAGGCTCACAATAGAGTGGAGTTCAAAGCATGAGGAATTCATCCTTGTGTGCTCCATCTCAGAAAACATTTGACAAGTGAGCTCAGCAACTGTGTGTATTCAGAAAAGGCTGTTTAGCATCAGTTTTAAATGTTCAGAAGATGGATTTTTTTTTTTTTTTTTGTGAAAGTGTTGGGTTTTGGTTTTTGTAAGTCTTAGTAGTAAAACACAGGGTGATACTAGAACTTCTCCAGCCTTCCTAGATGCTGATAGCAATTAAGCATCCTTAGATCCCAGTTCTGTAAAGGAGGATGTGGAGGCTGCTCTCTGCTTTGGCAGCCACTTCTGAACATGATTCTCTTTGCAAAATCCATTCCCTGAGACAAAAAACCCCATATAGTTGCCTTTTAATAGCATTTCTGAAGCTCTGTACAGTCATGGTCAGCACTTGACAGGTGCAGAAGCTGAGAAGCTCTGGCCTTGTGCAAGGAAGGCCAGCAAGAACTTCACCTTGGTCCTGTGCTCTGTCCTTTAGTCATAGTTCTTGTGTCTTTTGGGTTTTGTACAGCACTTAGCATGACTGATTTGGTGTTCATGTGCCACACAGGCTTGGTAATTCACAGTAAATAGCCCAACAACAGACACACAAATCATACTAGTCACAGCTATGCATTTTTACTTCTTTTTTTTGTCACTGCTGTTCGTAGTGGGGGGTTAAGGTTTAGATTATCTTTTGGCTGGCTATTTTAAACACACACAGAGCTCATGTGTGTTAGGACATTGGAAAAGTAGAGAAGAATAATTTTAGGGCTTAAAAATTGCTCAAGATGGCATCCTGAAGGCAGTCTTTCTCCTTTAATTAAAAGAGCAAGCATCACTTGACTGCAATATTAAATGTATTTGTGGGGTCTTTTTAGTACAATGGTAACAAGTATAACAAGACAGAGAATCACAGAATGATTGAGTTGGAATGCACTTAAGGACTGTCTGCTTCCAAACCCTCTGCCATGGGCAGGGACACCTTCCACTAGACCAGGTTGCTCCAAGCCCCATCCAACCTGGCCTTGATCCCTTTCAGGGATAGGGAATTCACAATTTCTCTGTGCAACATATTAACAGTTAAGGTCAAACGTAGTCAGGTTAGGAGGAGGCTTAATAGTAACTGTAAAGGTGATTAACTGTTGGAATGAACCACCAAAGAAGTCATGCCCTGTCTGCCTCTGGTCAGATCAAGACTAAATATGCTGTAATGAAGCACACATAGTTAGGGACAATAAAGGAATAAACTTGCCAGAAAATCTGCAAACCCGCAGGACATTGCAATGGAGAAGGTCTTGACAAAGCAGAGCAGGGCTTGGTTCAAGCACAGAAGGAATCTGTTTTCTCTGTCTCTGAATGACAGCACAAATTTGGTTGAGGCCAGCCTGACAGAAATGATGCTGAGAGGCTGCTTGCATTGTCCTGGGTGTGACAACGGATTGTGATTAAATCAGGTGGTGGTTAAATATGGGATTGCTTATCTTATATGCTTATCATACCAGGTTATGCAAGGGCCAGACTTTGGAAGGGACTCCAAAGGCTGAGCAGATGAGTGCTGTGTCAATACAGGTCAGACCTTTAAGATGAGGTGAGGAAGAGCTAAACTGGAAGATACAAGAGCTGAATTCCCTTTCTGTCTGCCGTTGCCTAAGTCACATCACAACCCTGTGCCTTGGCTTCATTCCCTATGAAACATTTGCCCCAAGATCCATTTTCATATCTGTGTAGCCCAGTAGCATGTCCAGCTAAAATTTCCTGTTTTCCCTTTATACAGATGAGTGGCTGTAGAAGCTACTCAGTCATCGTGGATTAACTCCTGACATAATACGGAATTAATTCTCAGTATGAATTGCTTCTCTGTATGAATTGCCAAGCTTGTCCTCCCCATAACATTTTAACACCCAAGTAAACACCCTAAACCTTGATATCCAGGGCATGTAGCTATTGTTGTTCTGTGTGCTGGTGCATGCCTGTACCTGTGTATTGTCCCAAACAAGTGGAAATCAGAGAAACCAGCCCCGATGGATCATCGCTATTGTTGCTGGTGTTTTTCTAGATTGTGACTCACTTTGTGTGGGTCAACAGGCACGCTGTGTTACTGCTTTCCTTTTGCTTTTAGCTGCTGAATGGGCAACTTCAAACAGATGCAAATGCATATCATGGGGGGAAATTATTTTCTTTCACTGCCCTGTGTTTTGTGATGAGCCATTGCTGCTGATTCAGTGTACAACTGGAGACCTGTTTTGTTTGTTTATTTTATTTAGAGTATTTTCTTTCAAAAGCTCTTCCTGAATGAAGAGGGATTGAATCATGGAATATTCTTGCAGGCTCTAGGTTCTCTCAGAATGGCAGTTTTAGTTGTTTTTCTGTGCTCAGTTCTTTTAAATGCCCAGGACATGCCAAGAGGATCCAATGCAACCATGCCTTTAATTATTAAGTCTATTTTCAGTCTTCAATTAGCATGAATTCATTTTAATTCACTTTTCATTTCTGAGTATTGACTCACCCATGCAGTTTGACAAGCAATTCTATTTTGCCTTGATTTACTGAGTTGTCCTTTCTTGTACCTAGATGTGCTAAATTTGAGGTTTTGGTTTTGTTTTTTTTCTAAACAATATCTCTGAGTCTCGCAGTTAAGCTCTAGATCCAGTTGTAGGGCTGGGTCTTGTTTGAGGTTCAAAAATGATGTTTTCTCTGCATTAAGCACTCAGTACTCACCCTGCTCCAAGATGGAGCCACAAGGAGCTCCTACGAGTGCACAAATGTAATCTCTTATTACATATTTCAATTTCATATTTACAAATCTTCGATTACATATTTCTCTAAACACTCCATAAGTCTTCTCGCTATTCAGTCTGCAATAAAGGCAGGTGAACATGGATGTGGGAGTGGGAAATATCCACTGCTCATCCTGGCTCATTGACACCAGCAGCCCCATGATCTGTGCTCATGGGAACACCTCGTTCTCTTACTGAGTATAATCTCTGCTTGATGGCCTCATGATTCAGAGTTTATCTCAAAAGAGATGATTCAACAATAATAATAAATGCTGACTGTAGACAGCTCCTCAGGTCCAGCCCTGAAGAGCTGGGGAAGGATGTGGCCAAGATGGGACTTTGAAGAAATTATATTACTTTTTAGAAAGTTATATAAACTCTATAAACTTTATAAAGTTATAATTAGTCCCATGACATCTCTTTCACTCTGGGCACCAAGGATTATTAATTTTTTAATTCATTAAAAATTACTTGAATGTTTCTTTAACATTTATTTAAAGCCATATCCAGGATCTTTGAAAATGAGTGCAGTGTTAGTACTAATCACCTTGTGCCATGCTGCCAGAAAGAAGAGATTTTGTACTAACAGATGTTTAGCTTTTTATTGGAAGTGTGAAATGATAGGATTTCTCTTATTTGTTATTTTTGAAAGACCACACGTGTGCACTTGACATTTTACAACAATAGGAAAAAAAATCTCCATTTTAGAGAGAATTGTAAGTAAAGATGAAAAAATAGCTAATTCTTCAGATCTTATTCAGGTACTTGAGGGAATTGGGCCTAGCTGTACACAAATGTATAGAAAATGTTCAGAAATTCTCTTGCCCAATGCTGGTTTCTCAATTACCTGACTAACCTGGATTGTCTCCAGAAGAGGTGGCACCTTCTCGTGAACTTAACAACAACGGGTGAGGAGATTTAGAGGGCATGACCCTTGTGTCACACTCCATTTCCACCATATTGAAAAGGATTGGTTTAATTTGAATGAGGTGGCTGGGTGCCAGTGTCAGAGTAGCAGAGTGGAGAGCCAGAGAAAGGGATGGGAGCTGGGGGCAAGACCTCAGTGTTGGTGTCACCAGATCATTGGTGACAGCCAGGGAACGGGGAATATGGCTGAAAGGTGAGGGGCATAAAATGAAAGAAAGTCAACAAAGTGATTATTTTTTTGCGGGGGGAAGAGAGCGAGCAAGAGATATTTGGGGAGAAGGCTACTGATTGCTTCTGAGACAGCTGTGAGAGGAAAGAACAGGCTGGAGAAGAGTTATGCTGTACAACCATTCTGGGGTCACTGCTGGGCTTTTTGGAGGGTGCTCCACTTTGAGTATGAGGAACTTAGGAATGGTAAGAATAAAAAAAAAAAAAAAAAAAGGATATTTAGAAACAACAGCGTGGTCAAGGATCCCAGAAACAAAAGGACAGTAAGACGTGAAGAGGTGCTAGGGAAAGGGCAACGGATTATTTTAATTAATAGCATTGAATTAAACTTATTTAAGCTTTTGGTTTGTTTTTTTCATGCTGCATAGGAGGATAAAATGAAATTAGAAGAAATTCAGTCTAAGCAGCAAGTCAAAATTTGTTTTGTGAAAATTATCAAAACTGTTTCCTATGAAAAGTTTTTAAAGCATTTCAAACTGAACTAAACAGTACAGACACAGGAATTTAAGAAGTCATCCTGCGCTGGGATACTGACTAAATAAGAAATGTGTTCCAAACTCCTCTCATTGAGTTAACTGTTTTTTCTGCTTACAACATTTATCATACATTAATTTCAGAAGCCCATACTGCCAAAAAAAATTGTAACTTCTACTTTTACTAATACACACACTTATTCAAAATGTTTCAGTAGCTTTGGAAAGCATCACTGTTTATTTTCTCCATCACTTGATATTGAACACACAAATTGTTTTGCTTTTAGGTGAGTCCCAAGGAACATTTACTTGCTGTTTGTGTGTGTCTTAGATTCTTGCTTTCACTGCAGGTATTTCCATTTATAAACTCAGAACCTGCTCTCTGTTTGTTGTTTAATGAAATATTCAGAGAGAGTGGCATCAGAAAAGACTGCCTTGTAGCACAACACCCCTCCAATGGCTAAATATGACTGCATGTCTGTGCAGATGATCAGATGAACAAATACAGCAAGCAAGAAAATATTTAAAGTGAAAAAATATCCCCTCAATACTAAACTCTGTAATTATTTCTCTGTGAGTAGCTGGAAACCGGAAAATTTTTTTATAAGGCATTTTTATTCTCAGGGCGTTATGGCTCAGTCCAAATGCTAGTAATGTTGTATTGATAATTAGTGTATTGGAGGGATTGTGGGTGGCACTGGGAAGTCACACTGAGGTGCAAACATCAGACCAAAGACTGCTTTGGGCCTATGGTTTGCTGCTCTTTTGCAGCACAGCTTGATCTGCTTTCAGTGGAAGTCACAAACACTCATCACGTTTTGGGGTGGAGCTTCTCCCAGTGCCCTCTGCAGGGCTCTGAACTTTGGAGCTGCAAAAGGAGAGAGGAAGGCCCAGTCCTGCCCAGTCTGGGACATCTCCTGAGGGCTGCCTATTGCTTTTTTAACCCATTCAAAGTCACTGATGAACGGTATTTTTATGATGTTAGTAAGGTACAAAACGAGACCCCTGAGGACACATTATGGGGTCAGCTAATATGATAAATGCCCTTATCAGCAACACCCACCATCCAGACCTTTATTTGCAGCGCCTGCAAGTGACTCTCTTTTCTAATACTGCAAATAAAGTCATGGAATTTCAATAAATAATTCAGCCCTGGATCTTATTTCGGGTTCAGAGTTAACTTTCAGCACCTGGCTGCTGTTATTATTTGTTAGTCTGATATGCTGCTTAGAGGCATGGAAATTTGGCTGCAATTCACCAGCATTTGCAGAATATGACCAGATTACTACCCCTGGCTCAGAGAGATTTAACAGACATGCAAATTCCAGATGTGCCAGATTTGATTCTTACAAGAAAAACTGCATGCAGGATTCTGGTACTGTAACGGGAGCTCTGCACAGATCTTGTTTTGGAGAAACAACTCCTGTATTTGCACCTGATCTCCACTAGAAACAGGAATAATTTGGCTATAATTTGCATTGCCTATGACACCTTTTGACAATGATCTATCTCTCATTTTATTTTCAGCACCTTCCCCAGGGGGAAATGATCTTTTTTTCATATCTAATTACCTCTCAGGATATAGAACCAATATCTGAAAGTATTGAAATTGGTGCTTTGTGAATGGCTAAATAAATTCTTTCTCACAAATTCTTTCTTCAGAGCACATAGAACCACTTGTGGTTTTGATCATTTATTAGGAAGAAACTAGTGAATCCAAAGTATGACTCCGCTTTCATGGAAGTCAGTGGAAAATTTACCATTAGTGGGAATATTTTGTGTGAATACTGACTATTATGGAATTAGACAAGGTATATTATCATTTAATCATAAAATATTTTGAGTTGGAAGGGACATTTTAAAGGTCATCTAGTCTGACTCCCCTGCAGTAATCAGGGACATCTTTAACTAGATCAGTTTCCTGAGAGCCTTGTCAAAGCTGACCTTGAACGTTTACAGGGGTGGGGCATCCTCCACCTACTCTGTTAGAATATAACACATTAATGGGTGTGGCACCTAAAGGCAAAAACCGTAATAAGATCCTGCAGGCTTAAGCTTCCCTAATGGAGGAGCTGCATTATGGATATGCAGCACATGAACAGTCAGCAGTATCAGTATCTTGCAGAGCAAGATCCTGAAGAGAGCCATTGAGAAAGATGCAGAAAAAATATTTACAAGAGCCTGGAGTAACAGGTTAAGGCGAAATGGCTTCAAACTGAAAGATACCAGGTTTAGATTGGATATTAGGAAGAAATTCTTCCCTGTGAGTTGGTGAGGCCCTGGCACAAGTTGCCCAGAGAAGCTGTGGCTGCCCCATCTCTGGAAGTGTTCAAGACCAGGTTGGACAGGGCTTGGAGCCACCTGGGATAGTGGAAATAGATGATCATTAAGGTTCCTTCCAGCCAGAACCATTATGATTCTAAGTTTATTTATCTTAAAAAAAAAGGATTTGTGACTTTCTTGTTCAAAGTCCTTACTTCTTCCTATGAGATACACCACTGCATCCAAAACAACCAACATTAGCTGATGCTTCAGCATCTCTAAATACTTTTACTAAAATTGTGAAATTTTTCTGAATACTGCTGTGTCCTGATTCCCTGAATCCTGTCACCAAGGTTCCTTCTAGTCCTTGAACCCACATGCATAACTGCAATTGATAAATGAGAAAAGAAGATTACATGAATAAGTAATGTGACCAGCTAGGTACCTTTTGGAAAACCCCATAAATGCGATGTTGGCTTCCCTGTGAGAGTGCTCCCTGCAATGCAAAGAGGCAACGCTAGAGGGGATTTTACTACCACTCTATGTGAGGCATGTGCCTCTCCCAAAAACCCTTCCAAAACATATGTTCTAGTTCAGCCACAAGATGTTGGCTACAGGCTGAGCGAAATCTATGTTTGTATGATGCAAAAGGTCAGGAAAGATTAGGATAATTGTCCCTTCCGGCCATGGAACCTCTGAGTGAAATTCTGGTCCTGTCAAAGTCACGGGCAAAATTACCATCGATTTCACTGGGGCCAGACTTCATCCTGTGCAAGTCGGAGGGAAGCAAAAGTCTGTGCCATCAAGCATCCAGCACTGGCAGCAGGAGCAGCTTTATTGTCAGAGTCACTAATATATACTGTTAAAAAGGATTTTTAAAACATCCTCTGCCCCCTCTCTGCTCTGCAGCAGGATGAAATAAATCAAGACCAGTTTTACCGGCTTCTTTTGATTTCTTCAAAGCCTCCACTAAATGCAGATTACACAACCTCCTTAGAAAGCCTGCTTTGTGTTTCATTAGTCCTGTAATTACACTAGTTTTTTTCCCTCCTAAATCTTTATTGTTGCAAATTGAGCAAAATACTTAATCCCATCCTCTGTGGGCATGAACAACAATGGATCATCATCCTCTTCATGAAACAGTCTTTTACATGCTTGAGGACTGTTATGTTGTAGTAGAACAACACATGTACATCTCATTATCTTGTTGCTGTTTCCTGTGGATGCACAGAGTGATGATTCACATTGTTTGTGATTTACGTAAAACCTCCTTCGCTTTGCCCTCACCAGCTATTCCCCATCCTGCATTTTGTATGTCATATTTTGTTTTTCTCACATCTTGCACCTTGAGGTTTATTTTGCTGAATTTCATATAAGTGATTTCAGACACTTTGTTCCAACTTCTTAGCATCACTTTGAGTCTACTCCTCTCCTGGGAAATCCCCGTAACCTCTCTGTGCTTGTTGTTGTCAGGAAATTTTGTAGGGTTCTGTCTGTTCCTTCCTTCGTTTTGCTAATGGAAACATTAAATATGACTCATCTTGTCACAGACCTTTATGGTACCTTTATTTGTTATGTGTTTAAACACTAACAGAAAGCTTTATTATTGCTGCTCTGTAAGTATTTTTTCAACCACTCATACAAGCACTTTGCAGAGGTTTCATGCAGGTCCTGTTTCCCTATTTTATTGATGAAAATACTGTCTGGATCTGATGTTATAAACCTTACAGAGGTCGGCTTCTGGGTACCTGCTGCTTCCTTCCTACCCAAAGTGCTGGGAAACCTGGCAGAGAACAAAATTTACTTGGGTTAATTGATATTATTTGTTCCTGTTATGTCCATACTGTCTTTTCTTATCAACTTTAGATTTCCACATGCACTTGTGAGTTACTGTTACTCATTTGTTCCAGTATCTTTCTGTATGTTAAGCTTATGTATCTGACATCTCTTGAATTCTTCTCTTGTTCCTGTGGTGTCTGACTCATCTATGAATTATTGATGGGTCCCCAAAAAACAAAGATTTTAAAAGCTGTTCTCTGAGGTTGCATCCACTGGCTAGTGTGGGTACCCAGCATCCTGGTGAGTGATGAGAGCACTCTTTCTGCTGCTTTATTAGATTGGAAAAGGCTCAGGAAGAGGTGTAAAGGATGATTGTTACTTGTCCATCAAGCCATGAAGGAAACACCTGTATTTTCAGTGCACTGTGTCCCAAAGCACAGGAGCTTTGTGCACAGTCTACTATCAAGAGCTTTGATGAGAATGGGAACTTTTGATTTTGAAGAATATCAAGATTTTGCTCTAAATTGCTCTAAGTGTAAAAAACCCATTTTAAAACATTCACAGTCTTACTGAACAGAGGCTGTGGTGGGTTTTCTGTGAGGAGGGAAACTGCAATAGTAATTTTAAAAGGAAATTTTGGATGCTGGGTGGGCTGCTGGGCTGCCAGGAGCTCTGCGAGTCCTGCTGAGCTGCACGTTGTGACCCCACAGCTTTGTGTGGTCCCAGCACCCTGCCTGTCCTCAGGGGCTGGCCACAGACCACAACTCCAGGTGTATTCCCAAGGTGATATGACCAAAGCCTTTGTGTGTCTCCATCAGGTATTTGTCGAATTCCAAGTGAGCTCCTCAAAGAACATTCTTCCAATGGAAATCTTATTTTTCAACACTCTTAATTTTTTGTCTAGTTGCTGAAGAAAATCACAGTCAGTGGTATTTCCCTCTTACAGAGGCTTTTAAAATCAGCTTTTCATTTTGGGTGGCTTATGGCCTGATTTGCCAAGTGTAGAGAGTTGATACTTGTGAGAAATCAGCTGCCTTCGAATTGTCTCACAAGATCTAAAACTGCTAGCCACTATGGGAATGTCAGCCTGCCTTAATACCCATCCTTTAGCCCATATTTTGCTAACATTAAAAGTATATAAATTAAAGACGTTCTCTATGTGATTTCTTTCTACAGTACTGCTGGTGTTACTTAATAACTCTCACTCTTCCAGGGGCTTTTCCCTTATACATCACCCTGTGAAAGTCAGTCTTGGTGTTCAGAAATTCCTTACGGCAGAGAGGCTGGACTATAGTCTCTTGGGATAAAAAAATGTTGGTACCAAACTTAATTTATATATATATACACCCACACCCACGCACACCCCTATCTATATGTATATATTTGGTGTAGAAAGTTTTGTTATAGTTCCCACTACCTCTGATTATCTGATATTAATGTCTCAATAAGTTGACCACATGCAAAGCTAAGTAACGGATCTACAAATATAAATGAGAACAAAATAATATAATGATCTAGGGTATCAGACCAGTCTGTGCTCTTCTACTCTGATGATATTTGTCAAGTCATGGAACTTTAGAAGAGAGCAGAAGAGGTGATGGAATAGCATGGAGTCATTTCCATACGATGAGACTATTCACCTATGTCTAGTCTGTAGTTTTCTAACCCCAAACTGCACATGACTGATTGGAGTTCTCAGACATCACAAAATTTATTTAGGGCAAAACTTATTTCATGCAAGAACAAATACAGTGGCCAGTGGCTCCCACAAAGCCCTTGAGGCAACTGAGACCTATTTGTGCAGGTTGATCCCTGTGCATGCGGCTGTTCTGCCACCAGGACCTCAGCTGGTGTGGCAGATGAATCTGATCTTTAACTGTGAACATCCTAAGCCATCATGAAAGGATTCTCTGGAAGAAGCCAACCTATAGGTCTGATCCCTTCCTGCCCAGGCTGCCCCTCATGTGGATATAAAGAGCTGAAAAATCATGATTTACTGATATAGATAATATTTGTCATGTCCTAACTACATGATGCCCACGGGGTCTCCAACCTGCAGTTCCGTCTTCTGAGAGTCCTGAATGTCTCAAGAGTTCAAATGCATCTCTTCCAAAGCTGCAGAGATCTGAGAAGTGCAGTGACAGCTCCTTGGAGATCCTCAGCCCTGCTGACGTGCTGCTCAGCTGGTTGGAGCCCCGTGTGAGAAGCCAGCTCCCCTCAAATTGGCCGGCAGCGCAGACCCGGTTCAGCTTATGTGCATCTAAAATATATGCTTGTATGTAATGCCAGACTTGGACAGCATTTTGGCTGGCTTTTGGGGATCTGGCTAAAGAGTTTCACCACTTCCTTTTTGTTTTGTTACTACCCTGACAGTCCTTCAGGCAAATGCTCTATTTTTATTTGACATATATGCACATGGTCCATTTCCGTGTGTGTGTGCTTAGGGATATATTCCTGCTCTATCTTGCCCTCCCTTGGAAGGCTGCTGCCCACAGCTTCTCCTAGCAAAATGAAATCTCAGGAAAAGTCCAATGAAGTTAAAATGCTGCACAGAAGATTTATTATTGTTTCTGTAGTCCCCTACTCAGGAAAGGACTTAAGTATGTGCTTAAGTCCTATTGAAATCAACAGGACTTAAGTACATGCTTAAAGCCAAGCATATGCTTCCTCTGAATTCGGATGTATTTCAGCACATGCTTAAATGCTTTCCTGAACCAGAGCCACAGTCAACAAGTGTGTCCTGTGACACACAGGGTTTGTGTGAGGAGATTTACTTCTTACTTGAGACCTACCAGTGCTGCCCTATGAACGTACAGTTCTTACCTTGCCTCTCTGTTGGTGGCACTCCAAAAAGCTCACTGGCTTTTGCATTTGGATGAGAACTTGGGAAAGAAAAAACGACAAGAAAATGGAAAAAAAATAACCCTTACTAAAGCAATACCTTGGCATGTCTGATCTCATGTTGCAACCCATGGGTTTTCCCTACAATGAGATTTGTGCTATTGTGTGTGTGGTATAATTGCTAAGACAGATTTTTTTTTCTTAATAGCACAATAAATAGGATATTTCCTGGCCTGCTTTGCGTTTCCAATAGGATTTTCACTTCCCCTTTGGGTTCTGAGCGTAAGGAGAGTAAGTGTCAAAAGGCAGGAGCTTTCCCAGTTTTAAAACAGAGAGGGTGTAACCATGTATAATGTGAGCCTTGATTTTGATTGTAGGGATGATGAAATCAAATCCCTCCTTAATCCTTACTGGGAAACATTGAGGTGAATTAGCCTGCTTGTTTTTGTTAACTTGTACAAATCCTTTTGAAAAAGCAGTGTGTTTTAGTGTCATCAAAAATATCTCCCTGCTTTACCCCACAGTCTAACAGACCCCTGGACCATGTGCAGAGTGCCCTTCATGCAGTGAAAAATGAAAGGAGAAGGAGGATAGATCAACCCAAATACATTATTTTCCTGGAAAAACCACAGTGCTTTGCCATATGCAATTCTTTCCAGAGCTGCCATTTTTAAGCTAGATGCTTAGTCATTATTAATGATGGTGTATTTCTCTATATTTCGGGAAAAACTGAAACTTGGTTTTTTTTCCTCCCTTAAGGTTAATTAAAATAATATACAGTTGTCTGTGTGTATTGCAGTCCCTGTGCATGTTGGAGTATTTTTGGGATATGTGTGGAAGTTTATTCCAGTTATTTCATTTATAGCAATGTATTAGCTTGAACCTGAGAAGAGCTCCCTGTTCACATCATTCAGCTGTGCTCTGCAGTGCTTGGAGGCTTTTGATACTGCCATGACTTTACAAAAATACTTGACACAAGTTCATAAAATCAGAGACTATTTTTTCTCCCTCCCAAAACCTCCTTAATTTTGTTAATTGATAATGTGTCCATGCAGCCCCCACTTGTGCACACAAATGTTGTTAAGGTTTAATTAATTCACTAAAAATAGCTGAACTATTTAAGGAGGAGCACCTTATAATTAATAAAGGAGAACATGTTGTTCATTCTTGCCATTACTCAGATAGAGGGAAGCAGCTGGTCTGACAGTAGGCTTTTCCTGATGTGATTATACTGAGTTCCAGGGCAGGACCTTGCATCACTTGGTGTGAAGGACAGAAACAGCTGGAGATTAAGTAGAAAAGCATACTTTTTGAGTAGGTAAACTAATACAATTATGTTTGTGGGAGGCAATAGGAGCAGAAAGTGGTGTTTCCAAGATGGAGAAACGTAAGTCTCTAGAAATTCCATCTCCACAAACTCCAGAGTTTTCTATTGCTGGGATCCACGTTCATCCTGCTTAAAATTAAGACACTCAGTGGATTCAGTCAAAGTGAAAGGTGGACACATTAATCCTTCAGATGTGCATCTTGGCCTTGCCCACACAGGAGACGTTACCTTGGGTGCCTGAATTAAACTTCAGTGGGGTGAGCACTGATTGGCCAAAGAGTCTGGCCCTGCAAATCCTCAAATCTGTTTTACTTTTCCATGGTCACTATGGGAATTTGCCTTTTCAGGTGAGGCTCTTCTCTGTTGGGAGTGCACTTTAACAACTCTATCTCCTTTATCCTAGTGCCCACAAAGCCTCAAGTCTGTCCCTAGCTGCAATCTTTTAATCAGAATTGTCAATACTGTCCCTAGTTGCAATCATTTGTATCAGAAATATCCGATATTACTGGCAGGGAGAGTGCATATGTCACCAACTTGCTCAGTTTTATAAGTGCTTCATCACTTTTACTGTGGGAAGCTGCATGAGAAAGCTTTTGTGAACAGCAGCAGGGATAAATGGTGGTTCTCCAGCTTGTCAATTATTTATTCTTTTCTTTCCATCTGCTGCTCGCGTTCTTGATCTCGATTAAGGTATTATTTAATTCCTGCCTTTCTGAGCCTTTACCCTTGGACAGATATGTAATAGGTTTGTATTTAGGCACTAGTGGGGTGCTTTTAAAAAGCCGTTTTTCTTTGAAGCTCAGAGTGACTAAGCCTGGAAGTTTTCTCTTCTTTCTCATCTCCTCCTGGTAGTTAATAGACTTCACAAGGGATCTCAAAACACTCTGATAAGCCTTTGAAGTTGTTACCTACTAAGGTTTTGCTCTTTCAGAGTGCTGAACATTGAATTACTGACTGCTGTTAGAAGCAATGAGAAAGGATTCACAAAACCGACAGAGCCTTGCCTATAATTTCCACAGAAAAAGAGCTGAATATAATGGATAAATTGTGTTGCTGGGGAGATTTTGATTTTGTTCCCTCCTCTGTCACCAGTTTGCCTTGTGATTTGTGGTAGCATTTTCAGTTATGCCAGTCACATGAGATCAAAACGCATGAGTCAGTCTCCACCCAAATCATGACCCTGGCTTCCAGATCCCGGAGCTTTGAACAGGGATCATACCGTACTTTTTCTTTAGTTTATCTTTTGTTTTTGGAATTTCCTCTGCCTATTCTCAATGTGTCTCTAGCAATAAATGTTTCCCATTGCTTTGGAAGTGTTGAGAAGAAATTTTGACCATTTGGGGCTGTTGGAGGCCTCGTTTGACCTACACAATTAATTTTATTTTTGATCACCAAGTGAATCTTATTTCTTCCAGATTTCACATATTTTTCCTTTTCCCAATGACTTCTATGTCCCTTGGCCCCACACAATCCATCACTTCTGTTTCTTCCTTGTCATTACCATTCTTCCAGGCACATGATGTAACTCTTGAGGATGTCCTGTGCTAAGAGTTGGACTCAATGATCCTTGTGGGTCCCTTCCAACTCAGCAGAATCTGTGATTCAGCTGCTGTGCCTCCCTTTAGTCTTCTGGTCTGGAGATGGTTTTTCACCATTCCCTTGAAGGACAGAGAACGTGTAAGAGGATGCAGGTCTGGGTAATCCTTAACCTTTGCATGAGAATAAACAATTGGAGAGAGCAGTGAAGTGGCGTTCCTATGTCTTTCCTGAAAAAGATGAAATTTTGATTTATGACTAAGATGGTGAAAAAAACAAGGGGAAATTTGGTGTCATATCACTATTTTCTCCCATAGCATTTGCCTCTTTTCAGGAAGGGTAAGAAGTCAAAAGTTCCTGGCAATGGTTTAACAAGCTAAATCCAAATCAAAAAATGTGACTGTGCAGTAATTATGGCATGTGCTATGGTAGTGCCTGGTATTCCCGTGGTGACATTGTTGCTGTTGCCATGAAATTTGCAGAATAGAGCTAACGATTAAATTCATAAAATTTTGCAGAACCAGGCTACTCACACCTCAGTTAGGTGGGAAATGCATCTTCTCTTGCTCTTCCTCACGCCCTACCACTCCTTCACCCACATTGTTTGTTGATCCCTGCCTATGCCATGTGCCAGACCTATTGCAGATCCATAATTTCAAGTAAAACTGCATCCAGACTCTTCCCTGCTATATCCAAGAACGTCTAGAGTATGAGTGCTTGAAACTGAATCTGAACCCAGATCAAAACTCTTTACACCGCTCTAAACTTTGCGACAGGTTGTCTCCAAGCCTTGAATTCATACTCTCTCTATAGTTTAGTGACAGAAAATGTGGAATTTGTTTTTAAACCCAGAATCATCAAAGGCTTCATTCAAGACATGAGAAAGATTCTTGATGCCCATGAGCAAATCTTTTGGCTGAACATTTCACAGGCAAGGCCTGAATTTGTACCAACTGGCCATGTCTCAAAATGTTTCTAGTTGTGCTGGGGATGTTTCACAAGCTGCAATAATTAGAAGTGATTCTTTAAGACAGAGAAATGCTACCTCACAGCTTGAATATTAATAAGAGAAAATTTATGAGAGCCAACAGAGTAATATAATATTGTCTCCAAAGGAAAAGGGCATTCATTTGCTTAGCTCTTTCATCAGCCATTTTCAGACACACACTGTGCATAAAATACAGTTATGCAACTCATGTGGGTCAACAACGGAAGGTTGGTTGCTTCACCAGGATTATAAGAATCTTTTAAACACAATGGTACCACAAATTAAAATGGAAATCTATCAAAACCATTATCGTCCTGAAAGCTTTGGCCACAAGCATAATTATTGTAGAAGGATGTTGTCCTTGGCCACAGCTTTGGCTCAGTTCAGCTGGTGTTATTTGTATCCCTCCATGGCTCAAAGTTAGAATTTGCATGGCTAAGGGCCATAAATTTTTAGAGGAAAAAATAGGCCGTTTCCTCAATGCTAACACTAGCAGTTTTGTATTGTTGTGTAGTGGTTTGTAGGCAACTCATTAGATACTAGAGATAGGAACAGACTGAGTGTGGTGGCTGAAACCTGCCTTGAACCTCGGAAGGATTAAGATGGAGATTTCTGTCTGGACCGGGCTGTTTGTGTCTGAGGCAGTTGTTGATGTGAACAAGAACAAGTCAATGTCCAGAGTTCTTGGGTTTAACTCCAAAGTACGTGTTTTAGACAGTAAAACAGTGAAGCAGATACTGAGCTGATAGAAACTGCAGTCCACAGACTTAAATAGGGCAGAACACAGGTCCTGAGTTTGTCCACCCTGTCCATGAGGCAGACAGTCCTGTAGGGATGAGAGCAGTTGAAAGAACACCCTGGATGTTGCTTGCCATCAGCAAGGGACACATCTCCTTAGAGCTGCCCTCAGGAGAGGCTCCATGCTGCATCCTTGATCTCCTGTCAAAGGCTGAATCCTGCAGTAACTCCATTCCTGTGTTGATGATAAACTATATTAAGTAACAGGCACTTCTGGTTATTTTTAAAATGCTTATTTTTCTTTCAACATCCAATTTTCCGTCTTGAGGGAGGTAAATGAGTAACAAATCTGAAATCCATTTTCCCCTCTCTTTCCGTCCCTCAGGCCGGTATAGATGGAGAAAGCATTGGGAACTGCCCATTCTCCCAGCGTCTCTTCATGATCCTGTGGCTCAAAGGAGTTGTATTCAACGTCACCACTGTTGACCTGAAAAGGTAAAAATTGCTCTGTTTAATTGAAAATAGTTGTATGATCCAGTGTTTGAGCTGTAGAAGGACCCCTCCAAGTTAAACCAGATTTTTATCTGGCCTACAGAGCCTGTGGTGCACAACGAAATAGTTGGTATTCAGGTTTGGTTGTTGGGTTTTTTTTTAACTTGTGGAATGTTTTTATATTAACAGGGTGCTTGGGGGAGTTTCAAAGTCTTCTAACCACAAATTACAGGAGAGAAAAAAAATAAAAAGGCAGATAGATTTTGTAGGAGCTATAAATATCTGTGCAACTACCCAACCATAAAGATTAGTGATTTCATGACTTTTTCTCTGCTTGCAGAAAGCCAGCTGACCTGCACAATCTGGCTCCTGGGACCCACCCACCTTTCCTGACATTTAACGGAGAAGTCAAGACGGATGTTAACAAGATTGAGGAATTCTTGGAAGAGATTCTTGCACCTCCAAAGTAAGAACTTCAGATTTTTTTTCAGTCAATATTCCATTTCCTAGGAATGAAAGACGTCCTAAGAAGAGTTCCTAAAAAGCACTCCTACTACCTTTACTTACAGGAGTAATATTTATTTATGAAACTTGCTGGCTTCAGTGAGATGACTTCCATGTGTGAAGGTTACTTGTGTGACTAATAACTGCAGAATGTTTTCTCTGTACACATTTCAGGATGCCCTTGTATGCAGAATTAAGGAGACCAGTACTAGAAAAATTTTGTAGGGGTCTGGTGGCCACATTTTGCAAAGCTAAAAATAGCTTGGAATAGATGCTGAGAATTGCCACACAAAATATCTGTGCCAGGAAAAGCATTTTACAGTGAAAAACTAGAGGTTTCTGAGCTGTATGGTGTGTTAGGAAGGTTGGAAGGGGAACTGATTACAGAGGGCGAGAGGCTCTGAAGGCAGAAAAGTGCTCATTATTCTAGTCAAGAAATGACAAGAGCCCATGACTGGAAGCTATAACCAAACTAATTCAGATTAGAAATAAGGCCCAGATTTTTTCAATATGAAAAAGCTACCAATGAAAGGTTTAGATTTACCAGATATGCCTTACTTAGTCAAATATTTTGGACTTAATACAAGGATAATGGGAAAAAGAAATAGTTGGCTTGTGAATTGGACCTTAGAATCTATGAATCAATCAAATTTGGCTTGGTTCCTTATGAAGCACTTTGCCTCCAAGTGAGTCAGCAGCTATAGGCCTGTCCTGAGGCGAGGGATCAGGTATTTAAATTTTCTATACTCTGCTCCAAGACCACTGAAGTCAGTAGGAGTCATTAGTTTGTGTTTATCTTTCAAATCAATATATTCCTTTTCACCAAATGTTTATAAAAAGCAGTGCAGAGACTGGAACATTTATGTTCCTTCATCTGGTTAATCCTAACACCCCTTGCTCTTCCATCCTGGAGTACGTTTTCAGTGTTGAGGATTAGACAGGACTGCCATTCATAATGGAGAGAGCTGGCTGCCAGACTCCCCTGCACCTTTCTGGAAATTTATGCTTCCTTCTGATTTAAGGCTGATTTTGGGTTGTGGTTACATAAAGCACAAGTGCAATTACCTTTGTCTTGACACCATCCCTGTGTAACTCCACACACGCCTGCCTTGACAGACAGATCACAGATATGGTTAAGAGTGTCTTGCCAAGCTGTTGTTTTGAGACAATGAGTGTTAATTACAGTTCTTCACACAGGAGGTTTTTCTTTCTTCTTGTAAATTATATTTGTAGCCATCACTGTGGTGCTGGTAGCAAGATGTTACTCTCCACTTCTGCCTTTTCAGGTACCCCAAGCTGGCTGCTAAGCACCGGGAATCAAACACTGCTGGAATCGATATCTTTTCCAAATTTTCTGCGTACATCAAAAACACCAAACAGCAGGATAATGCTGGTGAGTATGACCACTGCCAAATGTGCCAGGGAGTTTGTGCGCTTAGAAGTGGAAGAATTTTGCCGTTCTCTCATCATTTTATTGTAAACTCTGTTCAGATGACATCAGGTACATCTGCTGATCATCTAGAGGTGGTTGGTTAGGTGGACTCAACTCACATGTCCACAGCTGAATTAACTAATCTGTAGTGGTAAATAAAAGAGCCACAGAGTGTTTGGTAGCCTCTTTACCGACAGCCATGACATGCTCCTGTCCATACAGCAGGTTTCCTCGCCGGAACAGGATCCCTAACTGCTTACTGGAAGAGACTGGTGGCCTGTGCCACCTCCTCTACTCTGCTCAGGTATTGCTTAGAGGAGTGTCGGCTGGACCCAAACGTGTGAGAGCAACTCATGCCTTATTAGATGTTGTCATTGGGCTCTTGGCCCTCTTATGATTATGTTACACTGTTATAGCTAATTTGCTATAACAGTAATTAATTGCTATTAACAGTAATTAAAAGAAAGAAAGGAATTTAAGAAATGTACTTGCACTCTGTAAGCTCCAGATTTTCCTTCACATGTTTGTTTATGAAAAGAAAGAGTCCTCCAGAAGCCAGATGTCATTCATATTTACATGCATCCCACACTGTCTTCTTAATAAAATTGCTGTTTTCTCCATATTCCTTTTACCTTAGAGAGGCAAGATTTCAGCAAGTCTGAGCACCTGTTGCTCCATAAAGCTGTGGATTTACACATCCCTATCCCTTCAGATGACCTAATAGAATATTTGCAGTCATTCACTGATGTATCTCCTACCTTATATTACTGGTTTCACAGACAGACCTAAGGCGTGTTGAATACCATGCGCTCGTAGCATTCAGAAAAAACTAGATTTTTCAGGTTCCAGCTCTGCCACACATTTCATCTGTGCAATTATATTTCATTGCCTGGGGCTGACCCATGAGGTAAAAGTGGGTAAATGATGATTTATGTCGGATAACAATCTCCCTGGTAATATTTTTGTGTTGTTAACAGAAGGAAATAATTATAGTGCTTCATTTCTCAGTGATGCTAAAAACTTGGGGTTTTTTTTGTCTAATGCTAATGAGATGCTCAGCTAACCTCTGTAGGAAGTTGTAAAAAGAAGATAAATTAAGAGTTAGACTAAATAGATGTAACAATGAAAGTAAAATATCTTGGCCATTTACAAGGAATTTTTATGGTCTGCTCTGCGACTGTAAATCTTCAGCTGTGCTGCCCCACATGCAGTCCCAACTCTCGCTTCTCAGGGACTGCAATATTCAAATCCCTGTGCTCCCAAGGGCTGGCATCACCAGCCGGGGATAAATGGCTGTCCTAGAGGTGTCTGCATCTGGCCATAAGCACAGCTGGAATTCAAGGTCTGATATCCACTACAGTGAGATAAGGAATCTAACCCTGCAAAGCACTCCACATTTTCAGAAGCTGCAGTACGATTAAAGGGAGCTTTCCCTATTTCTGCATAACAAACCCTTGGGTTAGGTACTCTTGTAAATGACAATTAAGCACACCAAGGTTATAGAGACAAGAGGTGTTAAGCTGCAGGAGAGACACAATCTTTGCTCCCTGCAAACATCCTCACTCCATTTTTGTTAGCTGGTTCCTGCTCCTGTCTTATCCAGACACTGCAGTCTCTGAATGTACTGATGCTCAACTTTCCTCTTCAAAGTAGAGGGAAGCTTTTAGCTTAATTTTATTACAGCTGGAGTGCTGCACTGCAAGGAGAATAAAGCTGAGATGGGCAGAGTAGAACTGGATCTTTCTATCTATAACTGTGTTCTTTGTGTCAATGAAGTAAAGTCCCTGAGGACCTTGGGGTCCCTGGGACTGTCAGTGCAGACCTCAATTTCAGCAGAGTAATTGACTTTCAGTTTTCAAGGGCTAAGGAAGAACAGTTTCTCCCTTATCCCGGGGAAGTTTTACTCACCCTCTGTCCAGTTCATCTGGGCAGCAGCACTTACTCTGAAGGCTGATTTGGATGGAAGAGAACGAGTTAGTCAAAAAGTAGTTGTGTTAAATTTCTTGAGCAGTGAAAAGACTGTATGCAAAGAGGAAAGGAGAGCAACAGTGTGTACATTACTTCCTAGTGAACCTATTTCTTTTTGATTGGTATTTCGTAATTTTTTGTAAAATTGCAACACTGATTCAAAAGGGATCTGGGGCCCTAGCCCTGATCTGGTGTGTATCATTTTACAACAGGTCCTGCTGCATTGTTCAGAACAATAGAATGGAATCACAGAATCCCAAAAGCCGCAAAAGACCTTGAAATCATCAAGTCCAACATTTGATCATGACCCTCTCAATTAAACCATAGCACTGAGTGCCACATCCAATCACTTCTTGAATACTTCCAGGGATGGTGACTCCGCCACCTCCCTGGGCAGCCTATTCCACTGCTTAACAACTCTTTCAGTGACTAAAATCTTCTTGATGTCCAGCCTGACCCTCCCCTAGTCTATCTTGGGGCTTCTTATTTAAGTAAATAATTTTTATATTATATTTATATTGTCTTTATATATAAAATAAATTTTATACATTTGTTTTTATATATTGCAATATTATATTTGTTTTGTATTATATTACAGTTTTATTTTTCCTACATAATAGCAGAAGTAGTTGTATATAGTTCTGTGACAATAAAAAGCATTTTATAAACATAAAATGTAATTGCTCAGGTGAAGTCTCATTCCCTGTCTCCACACGAGCAGGTGAGAGCCAAAAAGAACAGAGATGGCTGCTTGTGGTTATCATAAATGGTTTCTGTAGCTCCCAGCTCAAGATGAAGGAAATATCTGTCTCATAGTCATCCTCTGTATCCATTCCTAGCTCCAGCTGATTCCAGTGCTTGGGGTAATCTGGAAAGCCACACCAGTGACTGGAACATCAGTTGCACATGATCAAAACACAAATAGAAAAAGAGTTGTTAGTAAATTAAAAATAGATTCTAGAACCCAGATCATTATATAAACCATATTTGTGATTTATTTTAATTGGCAGTAGGGTAGTGCTGGATAGCAAGGTACCTAAAGCACCAAACATCAAGTTGTTTAAATTATGTTCTCTTAACTCAGGAGTCAGGGAAGTGAATTCAATGACGTGTGGGATATCAGGCTGGGAATTTGTGGCACCAGCCTCTCTCTGGCTTCGAGAAATGTGGGTTAGGTGTAATTATGTGTGACCATTCCTTATAGGCTACTGGTTTAGGACAGGTCTTGTGGTCTGTGCAACATGAGCTCTCACCCCTGCCTGGGGCTGTTATAGCTCCACAGAAAAGTGGCACGAAGTCGTTGGGATAATTAATGATATTTATGAGCACGAGGGTCCTGGATGTGAGAATTGATGAGAATCTAATGCACACCGAAGAGAATCCCAAGCTGCTGTCCCTCCCAGTGGAGGTTGCAGCCAGGACCATGCAGAAATATCACACTGCAGGTGATGCCACTGCTGTCTGTGTCCCCGTGGTATTTCCTGTCCTGATAGCGCTGGGGACATGGCACTGCTAACGCAGCCTTTACATAGCTAAATTATTTTTTCTTTTTCTTTTTTTTTCCCCCGATAGTGGAAAAGTTTCTGAAGACAGTAAGAGATTGGTAATTTCTTGGTGTAGTGCATGCCTGAGTCCTCGTATGTGAATGAACAGATGCAAGGATACATTTGTAGGTCTGTTTCTAAGATTGTGACACCCTCTGCTGGTAAATATGTGAATGTATAAAGCAAGCAGCTTCGCACAAGCAGCTTTACACAAGCAGCTTTACAGTCAGGGCCGAAACATCCCCTTAACAAAACAGGGTTCCTTCTGTCAAGACAGTTTCCTCTTACAAATGCAACATCGTCAAAAGAGAAGTGTTTCATAGTGATCTATCAATTTTGTCAAAGTTTCCATGGAAAAAATCATGTTTTTTCTGGATGAGTTAAATTGACTTTGAAGTAAAAATGCTTTAACATTACAGAGAAAAATAGTGATTTTTTTTGTGGATTCGTGCAGTACTTCATTAGCCACACACCGTTATGTTTTGTGCCTGGCACAGAAGCAGGTGATAACCTCCTGTAAGTCTGCATGGCAATATGTTATTGATCATGATTCATTTACTTACCAAAGGTATTTGGCAGCGAGGCTGCCCTGATTTAATAGTTCCCTGAATTTCTGATTCTTTTTTTCCGTCTTTGTTTTCCTAACTTTTCTGTCTTATAATATAAAAACGTTGAAAGTTTTGGAATGGGCTGGCGAGGGCTGTAAGCCCAGAAGCAAACATGCTCATGCCATATCAAAGTCCCACCACTTTTAAGCTTCTTGAAAGGGAAGAAATTGATTCCAGATTCTCAGGATGTGGCAAGCTGTGTTTAAAGAAAGTGTGTGCATTTATTATTTCAAGTCAGTTCAATCAGAACTTGATTCCTTCCACCCCCTGTGCCACTTGATAATTTTATAACAGGCCTGTTTGAAGGAGTCATCTCCTCATTGTGGGATTAGATCTGTGTCTCAGTAGCACAACTGCATTATTCAGTTCTCTGGCTGTTGTCACCAGGCTTCATCCCTTGTACCTGAAATGACAAGTGCTCATTCACACAAGGACAGGAGTCCTTGGGAGGGTTCAGTGACAGTAGTCTCGAAAATTATTTCCTGAATGCTCTTGCTCAAGTTTTTGCTGCCAATTTGAGGGTTTTTGGTTGCTTAGTGATTGTTTGATACCGAGAAGGAGATCTTGTTTGAGCACAGGAAAGTAAACTGAGGTCTTGTGTGTTTACTTTGGTTCCTCTGGTTGATGCTGAGCAAATCACTCACTCTCTGTACAGTCACCAGGGTAGCAACAATTTATGTATTCACAGGAGGAGGATGAAATCTAATTAATTGGAATGCTGTGTACATAGTCAGCATCCTGCTTATTATTTTTACTTGCGAGACTGTGTCCTGCAAACCAAGGGGACAGCCTGGAGTAACCACCCATTAACTGTCCCGCCTAAAATTGTGAGTTCTTTGGCTCGTAGAATGAGCCCTTTGATTTCATGTAGGAGTTTAAAAAGTTGTTCTTGAATTGAGTTCTTAGGGGGCACCAGCTCCAGTGTGGGTGGGCGCATTCATTAGTGGTACGGAAGGATATTTCACTGTACGGCTCCTCAGAAGGCGCTGAGCTGGGAGACCACCAACATGATTTCGTGCAGAGGAATTTCCAGCCGTCTGACCAGAGGACTCTGCTTGTCTGGTTTGGATTTACATCAAGAGGCCAAAAATAAAAGTGCATTTAAATCATTAACTCACATGTGATTAAATGCTGTTCACCTCTTTCAGTAGCTCCATCACACTTTGTGGTTTGGTGCGTGAGGTGGGAAATGTCTCTCTCAGTTTGCTGTGTGTGTACACGTGCAGTAGAAATGCACACACACGTACAGGGCTGGAATTAAAACTGCCCTACATCAGTTTTACACTGTGGAGTTACTCCTGCTAAGCAGAGGGTCAGACCCATAGCACAGGTGTGTGCACAGGCTCAGTGGTGCATGCTGATCCTTCCTAGAAGCCATCACATGCCTCTTGTAAAAGGCAGAAAGTCTGTTCACTCCAAACCCCAGCTTAGAATATTCACAGTAATACCAACTCCATGGTCAGACCCTCTGTGGCACTGAGGCAGGGGCAGGAGTGTCTTGGTGTGGTGGGGCAGGCTGTGACATCCTGAAAAGTGTGGACTGGTCTGGCTCTAGCAGCAGGAGAGCAAAACATCTGTCCCCAGGGCATGTCCCTGTGTGGTGGGTAAGGGCGTGGAGTCAGCTCTCTTCCTTCCAGCCTGGCTTCTCTCAGCCAAAGGGGTCAGATTGTAACTCTGATATGGCTTCTCCTGGGTCTTTGGTCCTTCTGACCTGTTCTGTGCCTAAAGGTTTTACTCTGTGCCCAGAAAAGTTCCTGGCAAAGCTGCTCTTGAGTTTGCCAGAGCAAGTTTAAAAACCTGTTTGAATGCTCTTGTATTGATGGGAAGTTTCCTGTGACAGGGATCTTGGGTCAGACACCGATTTGGGACCAACATTATTGCTTTATGCTTTTTGAACAGATTTTCAAGGTGCCATATAAATGCATAGATATAAATATATAAATATGTATGTGATGTCTGTGTATCAACTTGCCATTAAATGTTTTTCTTCTCCTTTACTTGAAGAATTTCCATTTTCCACTACAAACCCCACGTCTGTCCAAGGCCCAGCACAAGCCACAGTTTGTCCTGTGCTGTGACAGTACCAAGTTTTCTCTGTCATACAACCAGGAAGGACTAGAAAGAGCTTTTAAAATTGTTTTAGAGAAAAGGACTTGCTTTGTGATGGAACACATCAGGATGACAGTTCTAGTGGAAGGTGTCCCTGCCCATGGCAGGGAAGTTGAAAATAGATGACCTTTAAGGTCCCTTCCAACCCAGGCCATTCCATGATTCCATGGTGATTCCATGATTCTTTAATTTTGGCCTTTTGAAGCACAAAAAAAAAAAAAGCTATTTCAGAACATTTTAAACAAGTTTTTATTACTCCCCCTGAGCTGAATAATGTTGGGCCCATGGTAGCTAAAGTGCTTGGCAGCTTTACAAAACCAGCCCTAATATAAAAAATACCCAGTCTTTAAAACATATGTAAAATAGCTTTTCTGCAACATTTGTGGCACATAAAGTACCAAATACATGTTGGTGAGTGTGATATAAAGCTTTTATTGCCATTCATTTGGGATGACCCACATAACTCACTCATGATATGTTAATAAAACTGTTCGCTCTGTCTCCTTATAAAAACACATACAAAGACCACTAAAACTGTGGTGATAGCTTTGTGCTAATTTGTTAAGAAGTGCTGCAAGTTGCATTTATCATCTGCCCCAAACTGCTTTATCTGCTTTCTGCCCAATAATCAAAGACTAAAATGCCCAGGAACGGTAGTTTGCAAAATAAGTTTTCTTGAGAAATAACTTTTTAAAAGTTCTCCTCAAAATCATGCTGGCTGGAAGCCCAGAGCCATCAATATTCTGTCTGGTACCAGTGACAGCTTTAAGGCCCAATATCTTTTGACCTGCCAGAACTGAGAACTGAAATCTTATGCCATGAGAAGGAAGAGGTTTTCAGTTTTATAAAATGATAACACACCATCACCTTAATCTGAGAAATATGTACCTTACAAGGTAATATTTCTGAACTTTCCTTCTCCTAAGACCTTGCTAATTGAGGTAGGAAGATTTCCTGACGGAAATGTGAAAAACACTATTTGAAAACAACACAAAAGGAACATTTTCTGTAAGTCCAGATGTGATCAGACTGCAGGCTCTCCAAGGCAAGGGCTTGGTATGCCTGGTTAACAGACTTAAATGCAGCCATTCTGGGAACAGTAAACACTTGCAATGAATTTACTAACAGACACGATTTTCTGACATATCTGTGCTGAAGCAACTTTGAAGACATGGAATACCATAAAGAGGAAGAGAAAAAAAAAAGGAAGAATATATGTATTTATATAAATTAAAGTTACAGAACATGCTGAAGTCAACAAGGTTAATGACATGATGAAATTAAGGCGCATTCTCAAGCCTTTGCTGAGTCAGGGCCTATATGCAAGGCCAGGCCTAGATTAAACACTTGCAATGGGAACAGTAGTTGGCAGACGCTCTCCTTTAAGAGGGAATTATTTCCCCTGTGTGTTTGAATATTCCTCCAAGTGCTGCTGGCTTTACTGGGATGCTTTGTTCTGTTTCCCAGCCGAGCTCCCATGCTCGCACACAGGAGCAGTAGCACAGCTGGAAGTGGATTAGAGCAATCTGGCGGCAGCAGTCCTGGGAGGAATTAAGCGCCTCACTGCTGGAATGGGAGGCCTAAATTACATTATTATTTAGGACTGAGTTTTAACTTCATTGCTCTATGGTTTTGCCCTGGTGGGTAACTCCCTTCGTTGTGACAGACTTGGTGTATCTTAAGTATGTTCCCCACAGCAAGGACTTAGATGAAGCTACAGCCTTGCTCAGTTCAGTGTCCAAATCTTAAATAACCAAATGTTCAGGTTTAAACATCCAACTGGTCTTGATGTCCTGACAGGATTGTTCACAGGCTTATATTTAGCCATTGCAAGCTCTCACATGATAGAGAGCTCAGTGACTGGCTCCTGGAAGTCAGTTTGCAAAACTGTTGATGACTTCAAAGGGAAAAGAATTGGCCCAGGATCTGTTTTTCCCTAAATGGATTTTTTTGTTGTTGTTTTATGCATGCAAATGTTCTTCATAAAATAATAGGGAAAAGAAGAATGAGATGTAAATGAAAATCAATGTTGCTAAGTTTCTTTATTAGATAGATCTTGAGTCATTGACTTTCAACTTGAAAACAGTGCTAGAAATGAGGTGACAAAATGGGAATTAGAGAAATAATTCTTGTAAAAATATCCTGGTTCTTCAGATTGCAGAAAAAAGTAATCCGAATTTCATGGACTTTGAGGCCAGCAAGATCTTTGGGTTATCTACTATCATCTCCTACAAATCAGATCCCAGTCAGTTTTGCCCATTGAGCAAACACGTTAATGTTTCATCCATAAAAGGATTTGATTTGATTGAGCAGAGAACAGGAGTGAAGTGTCCTCTGTGCACTGAAGTGTATTTGGTTTTTGAGGCTTTTTTCCAGTCCTTGAGCACTGTCTTGTTACTTTCCTTTGACCTCTTGCTGGAATTCCCAATTCCTTTTTTTAACTGGGGACACCAGAACTAGGAAAAATGTTTTTAATACTTGCCACAACAGTTCGGTTGCAACAGAGGCAATGTGACCTCCCTACTAACACTTGAATTACTTTCATACATCCAGACTTAACTATAACTGATTTTGCTTCTGCTCCTTTCAGGGGAGGTTAAGTTGAGGCATAATCATGATGATCCCTAAGTCATTTCATGGGGCTTGAAACAAAAAAATCTCAAAAGCAGAGAAACAATGGGAGAGAATTAAGATATGAGTAATTGGTAAATCTTATAGTCTCATGGCTTTTTGTATCGGTAACAATTTTTGAACACAAAGGACAGAAAATTCTGGAAATATTAAATAAATCTATTTGAGACTGAGATTTTCTAAGTGAACTGAGGGATTTGGGAACTTAATAGCTTTAAAATTTCATCCTCAGGTGCTGCTAGCTAGGCATTGCTCTGTCTCCCTCTCGTGTCTTCACCGATGCTGGAAATAAATAACATAGTTGAAATCAGTGGAATGCAATTGGAATTATCCTGGCTTCAACAGAAGCAGACTTCATTCTTCTACATGCCTGGAATTGGAAGAAATTGATATTAAAGAGTCAAGCACCAACAGCCTGTAGAGGAACAAGTTTCTTTGCTTAAATCTTGAAACACAAGGGGTCCCCACAGCACTGCTGCTAAAGCCCAGCTGCACTCACTGCCAGAAGCTCACTTTACTCTTAACTTGAATGCAGATACGTGTAGTTAGTTTTCCTTTGTTAGTCCCAGAATCACCTTATTTGCTCTTCGGTAGTAAACCAAAAGTTTACAGTCTGAGTGAACACATTTAAAAATTGAGATATTGGAGTGATAACCTCATACTATAAAGAATGTGTATTTGTAATCTGTAGGGCTTGATTTTATTTATTTATTTATTTTTTCCAAGTTCCTGGTGCAAATCCGCTGCTGCTTGTCTGCAGTTGCTTCAGGGACACCTGCACAAGACTAACATGGCAGAGGTCAGGATTAGGCCCTCGGGGACGTGCCCTAGAAATGATGCTTGTCACTTACATGCTGCTACAGTCACAATGATTTGTGAAACTCAAGTTCGGTGCTGTTCTTCTTGGGGCACGTGTAGGCCAGTAGTTTTACATTCACTTGCTTCCTGCCCTCAGGGTCGCTTGGACTCCTAAGAGACTTGGAAACAAAACTTTCCTTTGGTGTCGTTTGAACACCTGGGTTTTCTTCTTAAAAAACAGCATTTGAAGGTGCTCTGATCACATTCTTCATGATAATGTTACAAGTATCACATTTAGTTCTTGCCTCCATTGTAAAACTGGATAAGAAAAGGGAAGGAGGGAACCTGAGTTTTCGGTAAAAAAATAGAAACAGGTCAAAACAGTCTTTCTGGATGCTTGAAAAACATGTTTAATTTACTTTTTAGGGCATTATTGATTCACCTGCTTCTCTACGTTTAATTTGGGAGTAGGACAGATGGTATCACAAAAACAGGAAGATGCCAAGATGCCTCTTCTTTTTGCTGTATTTACTGTTTATCCCCCTCTAACCTGAAACATATATCCACAGCTGGTGCATTATTGCTTTACTAACATAAAGTTTGTGGCCAAAGAGTATTTTTATTTTTATTTTGTATATAGGAAGTTGCAAGACAAATCATTTAAATTATTTTTATAAGGTCATATAGAAGAGCTTGAGAAGAAGAGACTCAGGTCTTCTTAATCCAGGCAACCTCTTAATCCTTGGATCATTGTTCTCTGTCTTAGGAAAAGGTAGCTGTGAATCGAGCTCTCAGTCCCTCTCATTCCTTCTATGGAGTTTTTGAGACATGCCTGTCAAACTATCCCAAACTTTTTGAGTGAAGCCCTAATCAGTCAATCAATGAGTCAACCAGTCCACATCATCAGTCTGTAGATGGGGTGAGAAGGGGAGGGAAGAGAGATGATACGGGAGGATCTGGCTGGAAGTTATACATTAGTCATTCAAAAGTCCTGATCTATTTCTGATCAATGGCGAGAGACATCAATCAATTTCTAAAGGGCAGTTTGATTTTTCTTAAAATGTGGTTCTAAAGTTGGGAGAATTTCCTTTGGAGGTGCCTGTCCTTGATTGCTCCCTATAAGGGAGACTTGAACAATTAGGTCAGACTAATTACCTAGCAATTAGATGGCTGAAGTTAGGCAAGGGGAATCTTATCCCTAAGCAAATCAACAGATTTTTGATGTGTCCAGGTTTCTGAGGATGCTTGGGGTATCCCTCAGCTGTGTCAGCTCCATATTCCTCTGAGTCCTGGATGAAGCCTGGGACTTAGCACCACCTTTTCTCTAACTGCACATACCCAGAACAACATCCATGTGCTTACATATATGGAAAATATGTCCCTGTTTATGCCTGGTTCAGACCACGTCTGAAAGGTGATTTTATGACCAGAATTGTGTGGCTGTTTCCATGTGTCCCCCTGTGTTTGTGTGACTCACCCCACTCCTGGTGTTCACCCACCCCAACACTGACTGGGAGTAAAAAACCCCTTTTCAAGCCCAGCTCTGGCTTGTCTGGGGGATGAGCATGAGCCCCTGTCCCCTAAAACAACCCCAAACCAGGAGAAAGTGGAGTTGAGGAATAAGAGACACTCATTTATTTCTCTTCTGTGTACACAAGCAGGTATTTGTTGATTCATTAAGTGGGTAGAGACAGACAGATCACAGCTTTTCCACATGGCTGTGTGGGCATTCACCTTTATTGTGGGAACATGTACAAGCCTCTTTTCCAGTGAATATTGAATTATTTATCTGGAGTGGAACATCTTTAATAGGAGAGCTGAATCACCCCAGAAACTCCCTTTGGCCCAGACTTGGGCATCTAAATGCCGTGTATGCATGGGAGCACACAACCTTCATCCTCCTCTGCATTTCCAATGGCTCTCTCAGTGACCTCCCACTCATTTGCTGCTCAGAACTGGGGATTTTATGAGGCAGAAACATGCCTGGAAAAGATGCTGCAATGCTCAAATTGGCAATGTATTTGCCCTGTGGGGAGTAAACACTAATATTTAAGAAACTTTAAAAAAAATTGGAGGTATTATCCTAGATCACTTGGGTGAACTGTGAAATTATATTCAAAGGGTAGGATTCATCTCGCCTGACTTCACCTTCCTGAAAGTGAGGTGTCTAGTCTGAGCTAGTCCTTAAGGTTTCATCTGTAATTCACAGCAAGAAGGGCATGTGTGGAGTGAGTCACGCTGGTTTGAATCAGGTGTCTCAGGCAGTTGGATGGAATTACCCTCTGGAGATGCTCAGTCCCTCTGAGCAGAGAGGAAACCTACAGAACCGGCTCAGACGAGGCACCTGACTCTTAAATGGCTGAACAGAAGAAATCAAGGCAGCACTCAGATCTCAAGGGTTTTATTGAAATCACAGGGGGGGAAGATAAACTGTTCAATATGGAGTACAGAGTCACGTGTATTGCAGTCACGGCCCTCCATGGAGAAGAATTAATCTATACAGATTAAAGTTACAATACTCTGTTGAGCCAGCCTGAAAAAAAAGAAGTGAGCAGGATGGAGAAAAAAGAGAGTGAAAATATGAATCCTTGATTTTTAATCAGACTGTCAGGCTAGTAGAATGATATTATTTTCTTACCTTAAATTGCTGTTTCTTAGCTGGTTCCCCTCTCCTACCAGAAAACAGTATTGGGTGTCATACAATATCAAACTGTGAATCTGGAAGTGATCAGGAAAGGTGGTTTGTTTTTTTAAAGGAAAAATAAATCTCAGATTGTTTGATTGAGACTGTGAATATTTATGTACTGTTCCCCCTTTTCCCTCATTGCGTATTTCACCAAGTTCATTTGCGTGTGTTACAGGATAAATCTTACTGGAGGGCAGTGGAAGAAAGCAGTAAAAAGGGAAAATATCAATCAGTGATCCAGGGTAGAAGCAGGAATCATTAATTTTTGTACATGGATCATGGTTTGTTGAACTTGCCTGGGCTTGACAATTAAGAACCTTGCAGTTGTGCCGAGGTCAGCCTCAGGTAGTTTCAGATGTCGGCTACAAAAGACAAGATGTTGCTGGGCTTCAATGACTTTGAAGCCTTATTGTCACAGGGATAATCACTTAGAAAGAGGGCCACATATATTTGTCCATGACTTGGAGAAAATGTTTTGTGACAAAAGTTTTATTTAATAAAAATGCCATGGGTTTTGTGAGCAACCTGATTTACTGGCACATGTGGGTGGAATTTTGTGAATAATAACTTGCTTTGGAAAGTAAAAGTATTTTCTCTCAAACTTTTTGAAACAGAAGGTTATTGTCCTTTTAATTCGGAAATTATATCCTAATTTTTAAGATTACCAACATTTAAAAAGTGATGTGAAAATGACTGGATGTCTAGGCATGGCTTATTTAACCAACCATCCCCAAACATGATGTTCTTGTTTTTGTGTTTGTTTGCAAATCTTGCATTATTTTGCTTAAAGTTTACTTTAAAAATTAACTTTTTTTGCTCTCTTTTCTCATAAATCAAGTAGTTTTTATGTTCAATTTGCTTAAAAATCTATTGTTCTTACTACTCTGATTGTGACCTCTATGCTTAGCATCTCTTTCCATAACAAATATCGAGTGAAATCCTTATCCTGCAAGAGATTCCACACAAACACATAAGAAAGGAGTCATCTCACCTCATTTTAGGTATTTTAAATTTAGGTATCCAGTCTGTCTATGAAAGAGAGTGAGAGAGAGAGAGAGAGAAAGAGAGACAGGCTTCTCTGGTGGTAATTCAGCTTTTCCTAGGCTACTATTTTAGGACGGAATGATTTGCCTTCCAGTGGCTCATTCAGGCCGCAGAGATTGGTGTTTATGTGCTTTGTCTGCTTTGCTGTTTCTCCTTGTCCCAGCATTAAACAAGGAAGGAAATATTTGGAGTTCAAGGAAGGGGAAAAAGAGTCCTCGCCTGACCTCTGCAAACGCTGTGGGTGTGGGCAGCCTGAATTGGTTTTACTTTTTCCGAACCGTTTTTCTTTTACTACTTTCTAGTTACTTTCCATTTTGCTTCAGCCTTATTTGACCCACAGAAAACAGAGATGGAAACGACCGATGACGCTGGAAATTTTATGGCCGGTATTATTTCAGGGGTCAGATTAACTGATTAAAATAGTGTCTTTTGACTTTAAAAGCTGCTGGAGAAATCCTAACCCCACTGAAGTCAACAGCAAAACTTCCACGGGCTTCAGGATGGCCAAAATTTCACCCTGAGTACCTATTAATGAATCTTTGTCATCTAGCTCTCTGCTTGACTTGCAGGATTGCTCCATGCATTACATTTTCCAGTGTTTTGTTCAGATGTGGTGTAAGTACTTCAAGGCACAAGGATTTCTCTCCATCCCCTGGAAATAGTTGCACAGGCTAATAGTTTAAGGAAGTTTTTGCTTGAAGAGTTGAGTAACAGAGCCAAAGTCTGTTCTTGGTTGAACTGGAGTAAATATGGAATAGCTTGTTGACAATGCAGAGTTACTCCTCTCTTATGTCAGTGTAACTGAGAGCACAGTTTTGCCAATTATTAACTTCAGTTACATTATTTGTATTTCTGTGCATGTCAGAATTTGTTAATCTCATTGTTCAACATCAAGTAACCTTCTGCTGAAAACAGAACGTCATTTTGAATTAGGTATCATCAGCTAAATTGAACCTCACCCTGTGCATTTGACAGATGGTAATACATTCATTAAGTGTTCTGTGGTTGCTTTGAGGTTGGAAAGTGCTATTTTTCTGGCTTCTAACTCAGGATTCTTAAGTAAAGTTGTTTAAAATCATAGTTTTGAAGGGAGAAGAAAAATCGCAAAAAGCTCATGGGGTTTTTTTATTAATATTGTTGTTTACTATTGGTGGGATGACAGGGCAGGACTGTGATTGCTAGAAGTTGTCTTTGGCTGCATGAGTAGCCCAGAATGAAGTAGAGAAGGCTGAGAGAGATGGTTCCACCGTGGATTTTTTATATGCATGGGTAGAACTTCTTGGAATTTGAGGTTCTATTAAATATATCCCAGTGGAGACAATATGATGCTGGTGCCTTTGTGCTTCGTGATTCCTCTGTCCAGAAAAATGGTTTCCAGGAGTTCAGACATTTCAGCTGCTGCATGGATAAGCTGATGACAGGGCTCCTCTCTCAGAGCTGGTCGCATTTGGGATCTCTAAGTTCCTACTGAAAGTCTGCAGGGTGGGGAAGCAGTTGGAGGTAGAAATTTCAAAAGCAGCACAGAGCCACATACTCAGGCCTGGCTCTACTTGGTGTTGTAATATTGAATCCTCCACCCTTACGTTACCAAGACAATGCAAGGGTGAGATTAGACACTTCAGGAAAAGTTCTCCCCACAGCTCATTTAGGGGTCACTAAAACCAACTGTAGAAGAGAAAACTCTGCTGAACACAGAGGAAGCTCTCGGGGTGTTTACTTCAAACCTATTCTTTTAATTTACTCACTTCAGGGAAGATTAACACCACCCATTAGCTGTTACCAGCAAACCTATTTAGTTATTTATTGACATTTCCCAGAGGACAAGTTGCCAAGGGAATTAGGTGCTTAGCCACTTCTGAAATTCACTGTGGGTGGTACTCTCACCAATGGGGAATTAGTAATTTTTTAGTTCTTCACATATTTTTAAATGTATTCATCCAGTCTGGTGCTGTGACTGGTGTTCACATGGCCCCTGCCCTGGTGAGTGCATCCTCTCGTCTGTGTTCTCAGTGGAGACAGTGTAGAGAGTCATCTAGATTTTCATGAAATAGCTATAGTATGGGAAGTTTGGAGTTAAATCCAAGTTTAAGGAATTAATCCAAGCTGAGTTTGGTCAGTAACATGAACCCGGACAGTTCTTTCCTCAGGAAGAGTCCCAGAACATTCAGAGCTGTAGGTTATTCTGAAGAGGTTATTTCCTGGTCTCCATTCACAATTTTTCACCTTTCACATAATGCCTAAATATCTACCAGGTAAGAGAGGAAATTAGATTCTTTTACACATCCTCCTGCTTTGAGTGGTGATTTCCCCAAGTATCTTCTCAGGAAACATAAGATTTCAAACCATATAGATAAATCTGAATGTGTCAGGGCACCTAAAAAGTAGGATTTGCAACATGGGTATTTGCACATGGATTTCAAAAAATGCCTTGGAAACCATTGAGAGGCTTTAAAAATCTGACCCTGTGCACCTAAAATCCATTTGATATGGCAATTTTTGGATTTAAATTCTCTTAGTTTTTCAAAATTTTTTCACTATTTAACTGGAAGGAGAGCAGTTTTCTCTTATTCACTATTTTTCTGTTTTCCAGGCTGTTCTGAGAGGTTTACTAGGATCAGAAGAGTTTTGATTAAATAAATGGGATCATTGGTGTCACAAGTAGTTGTTCAGTTCTTGACTACCAGGATAGAAGATGGTCCTGACCGTGTGGTGATTTCACGGTGAGATGTCAGGATCCTGTGGGTTCCAGCAGAGCCTGTGAATTAGGTCACAGATGTGTTGAACCCTGAAGATATGCATATTTCTGGCCTAAAGCTGCCATATGCAAGTGCCAAGTATGAATTCAGATAGATGTTTTTCTCACTGCCACAAGCAGGCTTCACTCCAGGCATTGTTTTTGGGACAGTTATGACGCACTTTGATAGAGCAATAAGAGCAAAAAAACCCCCCCCAAACCGTAATAAGTTCCAGAAAAGTTGCATAAACACACCTCACCTGCTGCTCCTGTCTCCATGCACACATCTGACTGACCCCATGGGTTAGCATGAAGCATCAAACACCCTCCTGACACTGGAATGTTGCTCAGATGACTTGGAGAACCAAGAGCCCTGCTGGGTGAAGGGAATACTGGAAAGTGGTCAGCGTTGAGCCAGTTGTCTAAAATCCAGATGAACAAAATTGAATGAAATTGCAGTAATTTGAGTCCATTGTCTCTACATGAATGCACTGTAAGAGGACACAGTCTGAGGCTGACCAAGAGAAGCAGAACTGTCTATTCAACAGGTGTTACAGGTCAAACCAAAAAGAGATTGCTAAATCCTTTGAGTGCTGCCACACTCCACAGTTCCTACCCTCCCGTGGAAGCTGTGAGGCAGGACAGCTGCAGGCGATTAAAGGCACCACTGCCAGCATCTGACAGCAGAATGTCAGTGTCAAAATTCAATTTGAATTGATTAAATGAGGGATGGCAACACTTTTGTTTTATGGATGGCAGCACTTCAGTCGCTTTAGATGCTCTGCTTTCAGAAATAAAATTCCTTCCCTCCCTGCTATGTTTGTGGGGGTGTTTTCAGTTGGATCACAGTCATTTCTCCAGTCAATCAATTAAGCCAGGGTTTGCCACTGTGTCTCAGAGTCAGCCACAAAAGAGCTGGTATGGTTCCCTGGTGCTGGGCCAAGAGGCTTCAGCGGGAGCAAGGCATCAAGCGGCTTAATCTGACTTCCACTGCTGGCACAGGTTTAATGGATGTTAGGGCAGCAGAGAAATCATGTTCTGTGGTGTTCAGCTCCTGCTCTTTCAGTGGCCCTGGACGTGCTGCCTTTCTCCCTGTGCCAAAAGCACAGGGGCAGCTGACAGCACAGCCTGTGGAGTTACCTGTGACAGCAAGGCTCTCTGTGAAGGGTGATTGCTGCAGACTTTGAAGCGCCTGTTGTGGTCCATAAATATATTTAGGACCATAGAATCATAGAATTGTTTGGGTTGGAAAGCACCTTAAAGAGCACCTAGTTGCAACCCCCCTGCCATGGACCCCTCCCACTATCCCGGGTTGCTCCAAGCCCCATCCAGCCTGGCTTTGAGCACTGCCAGGGATGGGGCCACAGCTTCTCTGGGCAACCTGTTCCAGTGCCTCATTATTTCAGAGTCAAGAATTTCTTGCATATAATTAACCAAATTTCCCCTGTTTCAGTTTGAACCCATTGCTCCTTGGACTTTATCTCCATAGGCCTCATAGTGCTACATCACCTGAGTAACTCTCCCCTAAGTTCAGTGGCAGTTAAGTTACTCAGAGATATAAGATTTTACAGTATTAAACCATTAATTCTGACTCCAGGCTACATCTGCAGCAGGTATAAATCACTGCAGGTAATTTTCACCAGCTGAAATTCTGGCCCTAAGCCCATGAGTCATATTGTTATTTTTTCACATTGTAAATTCTTGCTGTTTCTTATTTATGTTGCTTTAGCACTTTGGGGCACTTGTGGGGGACCAGGGCTCCATCATGCTTTTCACCCTTCAAACAGAGACACGAAAGACCCTTCTTTCCCCCGAGTGTTTGCAGTTTAAGTAACACACAAATCTGCACAGAGTTATTCAGGTTTTTGTAAGTGCGTTATTGCAAGCAAATTTTTATGTTATCCTGAGAGTGAAGTATAAGAACACAAATTCCTTGCCTGGGTGAAAAATTTGCACTCTGCTGTAGAGGTCTAGGTGGCATTTGAAGACTGGAATTTGTTGGAGACAGCAGCAGTGTGGGACATGATCTTCAGTAACTGAACAAAGAGGTCTGGAGTCTCCTCTCCATTGCGAGACCCGATTTGAGATCTCTCAAAAAGAGCATTTGCACCCAAGCTGAACCTGAGTTAAATGGGAATTTTAACACTGGCTAATATCTCATTTGTAGTTTATCTTTCAGCTGCATGGAGCTCTGGTTACCATCTTTGGAATTAATGCTATTGCCTTTAATTAGTCTGGAAGGGGATTGAAAGAAGTAAAACTAAGACTGGATAGAGCTGAAGTAATGCTAGAAAATTCTGCTTCATTGCAGTCCTACGTGGCTGGTTAGAAAAATGAAAGAACAGTGTACAGGGTTCCAGTTCCTGTGTGATGGCTTTCAACAGACCAGAAGAATATCATAGGGAAGATGTGGGTTTTTGGTGTATCATATTGACAAGCTGCTTTTTCCTTCTGTGATCTCTTTCACTGCTTTTTGTTGTTGGTCAGGAGAAGACATGGCACAGCGAGGTCCCTGTGTCCTTTTTCCCATTTCAGGATGAGCTTTATCCTCAGGCAGACATACCTCGCTGGGCTACTTTGCCATCGGATTGTGTAGGCTTTGGAGCACAAATTAACAACAAAGAAATTGGTTCTTGGCTTTTTTTCTAGACAGTACCATAGCCATTGACAGTAAGTGTTTATAAACAATTCTTATCCTGCCCTAATCAGTTACTTTTTCCTTTTTTTGGCAAAGCTCTTGAAAGGGGCTTGGTGAAGGCTCTGAAGAAGCTGGATGACTACCTGAGAACTCCCCTGCCAGAGGAGATTGATGCAGACAGCACTGAAGAGGAGAAAGTGTCTAAACGCAAGTTTCTGGATGGAGATGACCTGACACTTGCTGACTGCAACCTTTTGCCCAAACTCCACGTTGTCAAGGTAAAAGATGTCATGAGATGGTCAAAGAAGCCTTATCTGACACTGATGTGCCTTGCTCTGACAGCTGAGTGCCAAAATCAATGTGTATTTCAGCAGAGAATTCTTAAGTCCTGAAAGAGAAGTTTGAAACACTCTTATGGTCATCAGTGTTTCCTACAGGTTAACTAAAGGAACTTTGTATTTAGTTCACGGGAAAACTGTCCCATCACTAATTAGTGGTGAAGACAATATTAAGTTCTAGGTGTCTTATCTCTTTATTTTTACCCTACTGCGACTAACAGCAGCATTTCATATTAATTAGATCCTAATACCTTTAAGAAACATGTCAAATCTTTAGTCAGTTCACACCCATTTGTAACTTAAGAGCAGCAGTCCGTCTCTTTGGGGAATATTTATTCCATCTGGTATTTCACACAGAGAAGTTAACAAATCAAAGTCACTGCCAAGGTCCAGGATTTAAGATGTACTATGGTTGCTGGTATAGTGCAAATTGTGTACATCATCTTGACTTCTAAGTGTTGCATTTAATTCATCAGATGACATGTTGCTTTAGAATAACCCAAGTACCTGGCAGACCTTGGCTAGCGAGCGAGCTAGGAATTAAAGCCAAGTCATGCATCTAATTTGGCTCTGTGAGCCAAAACATAAACTGAGCCTGGGAGCTGACTGCACACATGCAAAAAGAAAAAAAAATTAAAAGCACATAAGTCACCAGGTAAGAAATGTGATAGTATCCTCACAGGTTTAGTGCTTTTTCTGGCTCATCTTCATTGGCGACGTTGGAGTCAGAAAATGCAAAATGAATGTGTGGCCCCTTGCTGGTTCTTGTCTCCTAGGGATGAAATGAAAGATGTCAAAAGAGAATTAAATTTTTTCTCAGACGAGCATAGCCATAGGATATTGCCTGAAAAGCATTTTACAGATAGAAGAAAAGGGTAAATTATTTTTTCGTTTGATGGAAGATGTGTGTTGGAAATTTTGAAAATGTTGACTTAAGTTGCCCAGCAGGTTTTATCTTCCCCATATGTGTGTGAAGCATCATGGAAGGCAAGAATGCTTAATTAAATGCAGTTTAGGACAGGATTTGGACTTGCATATACAAAGTGGATCCTGGTAATAAAAACAAATCACAGTCGTTTCTGAGAACATGACTATCCTAAGATGGAAAACAGCTCTACCATGTGCTTTAAAAATAAAGGGGAACTCTGTGGCACATATGTATGTAATTTATGCCCAGGAACAATTTTATACTGTCAGAAAAATTAGAGATTGGAAGCACTCATTAAATTAGCTAATCCATCCCTTCCTATCAGCTAGTTCACTCTGTCACCACAGGCTTATTCTCTATGGTATATTCCTATAGGGAAACTGAAATATCCCAATCCGGCAAGGTACTTAACCAACCAACGAGCTTTAAGTACAGATTAATCCCATTGACTTCAATGGGGCTGTACAGGTGCTTAAAATTAAGTATGCACTTAACTATTTTCCTGAATAAGGGCCTGAGTGTTTTTAGAAAATGAAAATTTGCGTTGATAGACAATTTCCTAGTCTAACAAGTCTTGAAATAACCATTTTCTCCCTCAGTTTATCCCAATACTCCTGTTTCTAATATATGCTAAATCATCTTGGTTTCCAAATCATGGTACCCGTACCACCCTGAATTTTTCCTTTTCATGAACATGAAGACAGCCTTCCAACAGCTGTAGGTGGTTATATCCTCTGACACCATTGGCCAGGAAAAATATGTTACATATATTAAAAATATAATACCATATATATATATAAAAATGTTAACTATAATCACTAATATGAAAATATATTATAATCACTACCAATGCCTTTCTCTTAGATAAGTCTTGCTTTTTATGATTCAGCCCCTGATTATGTGGTGTCTCAGCTTTAAGTGATGTACTTAAAACTTGTAAAAAAACCCCCAAACCCCAATAAGTTGCAATTTGGTGACAGCAGCCAGATCATTGCTTTAGAGTGTCCCTAGGCCAAGCAGCAGCCTTGCAAGATAGGGAACAACCAGCAGTCACTTCTCAGGCTTTTCTACGATAAGTCCCCAATTCCCCAAACATTCCTCTCGTTTGCTATTAATTATATGACAGAAAAGAGCGAGAAGCTCCCTAAGAAGGAATCTGGAGATACAACACCAGTGAGATGGGGTTTTTTCACATGTTTTATCTTTTCTTTAGATTGTTGCAAAAAAATACCGCAACTTTGAGTTCCCAGCAGAGATGACGGGGCTGTGGCGGTACCTGAAGAATGCCTATGCCAGGGACGAGTTCACCAACACCTGTGCAGCAGATAAAGAAATCGAGCAAGCCTACGCAGATGTGGCCAAGAGGCTCAGCAAGTCCTAACTGCCCCCAGCTGTGGCTCAGTATCCCCTTTTACAGACTCTGCTCCTTGTTGCCTTAAGATGTACTTTATCCTTATGCTGTCTGGTTGGCATCCCTATGACTTCACCTGTTCCAAGTGTTTTGGGCAGGGACAAACCTGCCTCTCCCTGGAGAAAAGAGAAGGCAGCTCTTGTGGAGGGTGGAGACCCTTTGAAGTCTAACCCAAGATTGGGCTCAACTAGTATTAGTTGCAATCAGTATTGGAAATGAGTCCACTTGACTAGTTTCTTGTTCTGTGTTGGGGGTACATCACGACCCGTATTCTTGAGGGTTTTAAAAATAGCTGAAATTTCAGGTAAGAGAGTTAGGAACACATAGAACTAGGTTGTTCTCTAGGTTATTTCAAGGATGCTTTTTCTCCCAGTTCTATTATGATTCTTGAGGCATGAACAAAATACAAGAGAGAGAGAGGGGAAAAATAGGAGTTTGACTCTAAAGCAGAAATGCTCTTAGCAGTTATATTTAAATAAACTCTCTGAATGCATCTTGTGTCTTAGCAGGCCCAGGAGTTTATAGCGTATTTATTTTTAACTTGGCGCAAGAGGGGGAAGCCTGAGCGAATATGTCAGACTTGCAGATGCTACTCTGCATAAAATTTGCATGGTGTTGTTGGATCCGAATGTTTAAAGCAAAAGAGAGTGAATGAGCAATTGAGCAGGCAGCCCTGGGAGGAGCAGGGCCTGTGCCAAAATGCCCAGTGGATCTGCTGTTTGGTAGAGACAGACAGACACAGCAATAACGGGCAGCAGATTGACTCCAGCACCCACAGAGGGAATTGGCACAGCAAACCAAACCATGTAGGATATTGTCATCTTGACAGTATGGTTGCCAGTTCCTTTATAATTGCTATCTTGGGAAACTTGGATCAGCAGTGGGAAGATGTCACTGCACACGGATTCCAGGCAGGGGAAGCGCTTTTGTCACCTTGGGTTCCAGATGGGTCACTTTCAAGTGCTCATCATCTCACCCCAGGAGGAGTTTGCTGTGAGAGCCTCAAAGAGGGCAGGCTGGCACAGTGAGAGGCATGTTTCCAGCCAGGAATTCAGCAAGTGTCCTCGCAGAAATCCATGCATGATGCCTCAATCCCGCTCCTCCAGGCATTACCGATCCAGGTTCCACGATTCTGAATTAGGTTTTTTCTAGAAGAGATTATTTTTCTCTATCTGCAGTGCCTGCCTGGCACATCTGCTTTACACTACTGATTATTTGCACGTTCCTTTAGCAAATTCAGAATGACAGCTCGTTCACTTGAAACTCACGTGCTCCAGTATGTACAGCAGAGCACATGTCTCACGGGTTTCAGTCTGGGGGGGATTTATTGCTGTTTTAAAAGATAAAATAAAGCTGAGCTGTAACCTGATGTGGCTCCCCTTCTAGTCAGAGCTGCTAGAGCTGCACTGATTTGAGGGGAACCTGAAGCTGGTGAGCTGTGACCAAGGAGAGCCTCACAGCAGACTCGTTTCCAGCCAGAGAGCTGGGAAAGTGGAACAACATCGAAAGCCAGGCTTTGCTGTGTGATGCTGATGACAATCTGAAACCATCCTTTTGCTTTGGTGGGATAATTCCACTTTTCACACTAACCCAGTTGGGAGCAGAATGTTGCTCATTGACTGAAGAGAGTTTGTGGTTGACTATTGTTTCACATGCAATGGTCAATTTGTTCTGAACTTTCAAAACCTTGGAAGAAAATCCATGAACTCCCAAGGCTTCTCCTAGAATGGGCTATTTTAGCAGCAGCTAGACTGGAGGGTAAAGGCTTGCACTCTTTAAAATATTGCTGAGAAATCAGCTGGCTCGGAGAACACTAATAGCAGCCAGAAAAATCTAATGAGATTAGAAGTGTCTGCACAAGCACATGTGGCTTATTAAAAACATTTCTTCATGAGATTGGAATTATTGTGATATTATTTTCTTTTTTTCCTTTTTAAAAATTCCTTTATTTATTTATTTATTTATTTATCTTAATTGACTTGATCCTTTCTGTCTGTCTTTCTGGTTTTTGTTTTCACTCAGCACATGGGTCAGGATGGCTCAGTCAGTTTAGAAAAGTGTTATTAGGAAAGCTCTGCAAATTTGTTCCCAGTGAAAAGTCTTCTATCTGATCAGTGCTCCTGGGGATTTTTTACTTTCAGTATGATCCTGTCGATCAGCAGAAACTTCATTTTTCTCAGTTGTCTTTTCCCAGGTTTGCACTTCAATCAGTAGCTTTGTTTAGTCACGGTTGCAGTGAATCTTTGCATAAAAGACACAGAAGCAGATGCAGATTCTTGTTCTCTGCTTATTATATTTAGCTCCTAAAAGAAGACTGTCCAAACATGCAGCAGATCTCAGGCAGGTGAATCAGGGTCTGCCCTGATTTCCATCTCAGAATCTTCATCATTTTGCTGAATCTCATAGTTCTGAAATGCTCTTACATGTTTGGTTTAGTTTTTCATACAACAGGGCCAAATCACAATCAGTTGATTTCAGTGACCTCAAACTGCATCTGTTTTAAAAAAATTATGTTTAAAAATGGTTGGGCTTGTATCAAAAAGAAAATGGTCTATAAATGCAATGAGCTTTTTCTAAGATGATTTCCATGTTCTTAAAAACTTTTTAAGATTTCATAATAAAATCTAAAAGTCCCCAAGCTAATTTTTTAAAATTAATTTAAAAAAATTTCTTAAATATTTTCATTTTTCATACAATATTCCAAAATATCTAGATAAAATATAATGATGGATATGAGAAAGTATTAGAGGGAAGTGGAGCAGTTTTCAGTTGTGGTGCCAGTTCTGTCTGAATTCAATTCTCACTCTGCATCCTAATCTTGCATTTTACTCATAACTCTATTATAGGCTGATCCAAGATTATGGACAGGTTCAGGCATTCCCTGACCTTTGTTTGGGTTTGAAATCCAAGCTTATGTTTTCAGATCTGTAACTTTCACTCACCTTTGTGCTTTTTGGCTTCATCCATAGCCAGAAGCAGGAAATACTGGAAATCCTACATAGAAAAGTGTTTTGCTAAGATTTTGAGCTCAGTTCTCAAGACTCAGGATCCATCATCAACGAAATTTTAAAGGGCTCCAGACTCTTTTAGGCAGAGTGTTTTTGATGACCTTCCATTGTATTTAGAATTATAAGTAGCAAATACTAATCATACAGGATTCTATATCTACACTGGCAAGGCAACATTTCTGAAAAGAATCTAAGTGACAAGACAGGCATTGCAGATTTACAATAACTTTGTTCATAAATTTTTTTGCAAGATGTAAAGAAAGACATAGTGCAGAGAGGGAAGAAGCCAACAATGTGGATTTAATCATCTACATTTCAGAAATGCAGACCAAATGTCTCTGAAGATGTCCATTTCATCCAAACATTTCTTAGATATTTATTTCAAAGCTCCCTGCTCAGTCAATCCAACACTCCATTCATATTGGAATGAATATTGATTTTTCTTCTATTAGCAGTGGTATGGGAGTTCTTGTGGATCCCATAGGTTAGTTACCCTTTTTCTCTGTTAGACTGTTTGAATTGCCAAGAGGTCATTTTGCAGCACAGGTAGGACTAAAGAGTATCTGTTTAAAGTCTTTTTGAACCAGGGCTTCTCAGAAACATTTTTTCCTTTATTATTATGATATTGCTTTATCAGGTCTAGTGTGGAATATAGAGCTGCAGGTTACTCCTCTGTGTGCATCAGCTGAAAAGCCACTGCCAGGGGGGAATGGCAGTCTATAGCACAAAGAAAATAGACAGCTTTGTTTCCTACAAGAAAGTTCAGCTGAATTGCACATAGCATTTATTTTAATATATGTATTTATTTTATTTTAACCCCTAAACACCTTTCTCCCTCTCTTGTCTGTGCTCAAGTTCAGCTCCAAGTTAGCCATAACCATTTCCTCAGGATTCTCGTGGATGGGCACATGGGAAACTGTGTTTTAGTGCAACCCCTCCATCTGGTAGGATGAAGCCCCATGTCTGCATCGCCTGAGTTTGGCAAATTAGCTGCATTGAAAGTACTGCAAAAATTTAGCCAGTGGAAATCACACTCCTGTAAAACCAGAAGCACATGGAAGCATTAATTTTTTAAAAATGAATAGGTGTTTTAAAGAAAAAAATACCCCTAAAGTCTTGTGTCCTCCTTCACTTGTATTCTTTTAAGCATCAGGAAATTTGCCTGTGTTTATTACTCTTCTAGATGTATTCATTGTTCTTGAATTGCTTTTGATATTAAGAAATATTTTTCCAGTAAGATTTTGCCTTTCTGCTGAATCTTTCATCTCTTCATTAATTTCGATGTCTGCAATGACTTAGTAATTCCAGAGGAGGCAGGAAAGCTGTAAGGTTTATACTTGTTGAGAAGTTGAAGGAGGTAATGATTTTCTTTTCTTTTTTTTTTTTTTTTTTTTTTTGAGAAAACAGTATTAAAATAATTTTTAAAATTGTGTCTTTTCATCTGGGGTACTTTAACCAAGAGTGATAGACTGTTTAGTCTGGTCTGTGAATTTCAGCACAGACAGGAGCAAGGCAGCATATTGAAGGTGGCTTTGCCTAGGGGTTTCTCTGAGGTAGTAGACATGTTCCCTCGGAGTCACAAATTTCCCATTTCCTCCTTTCAGGAGGGATGTGCTGGTTTGGACCCTGAACTATGACAGCCCACTCAGTGCTCAGCAGTGAAAAGAGGAGTCCTGTTCCCTTTTCTCCCCTTCCAGCTCATGTGCAGGGAAAGCAGAGAATGTTAAGCTGCTTTATTTCCTTGTCCCACATTCCAAAGAACACTCGGCCCCAGAAAAGCCCAGAAACCCCATCCAATGTTATTTTCCAAAGCTTGATCTGTCCATTTTTCAACACACGACATAAAGGCCCAAAAAATCCTGTGTAACTCCTCAGGCACTCCCCACGCAGGACTCAGCAGCCTCTCAGAGACCGCAGCAATCATCTTATTCCCCTGTTGCGCCAAATCATTCCCCTTTCACCATTCACTGGAGAGATGCTAATCCTGAAAACACTCCCCAGGATGTGTTTGGATGTGGTGTATTTGAGCTGTGCTCATCAGCTGAGCAGCTCTGAATGATGACATTGTCACAGCTCAGCAGGTCGCGCCTCTGCTGCCACGGGGACCCACCACCTGCTGGGAGGAGCCGAAACTGCTCCACCAGTGATGGTGCAACCGTGATGAAAGGTTCGAGGACCACCTTTCCTCCTACCCGGCTCCCTGTCTGAAGTGTTAGAGCTCAGCTGGAGCCGTGATCCAGTGCTAATGAGCATTTCTGGCTTGCAGCATGTGAATAGGGACTACTGATGTGTTTAATGTTAAACATGTGCTTGCCTGCCTGCCTGGAGAGGGGCCTAGAAGTCATGACAGAAAAGCCTATATTAATGAAGGGCATTATTATTTTCTTCCCTTTGAAATCTGGTGGCAGAATTCCCAGTGGGGGAATTCCCAATAGGAATTCCCAGTAAAGCCAAAGGCAGCATATGCATGAAGATGTTTCGAGTGCAGAGAGAACAGAGTACACTCAGGAAGAAAAGGAGGCAGCAGTGATATAAAGGGTCTTAGTGCAGAAGAAGGACACCAGGTGGCAACTGGAGGGACACGAGTGGTGCTGCCAGGCTCTGTTCTGGTCCCATGGTGGGGTTCAGAGTGGAGCTGGGACCAGGCTGTGCTGGCAGTGTAATGCCAAGGCGTGTTCTGCTTTATCTCCAGCCACACTCCCTGTGGTGGTATCCCACAGCACAACGATGCCTCCACTGTGTCTGCCTCACTCTTATTATGAAGTGGCTTGTCTAAAGAAAACTAAGAAGGGTGGGGGAATTTTTTTTTTTTATGTATACATGGAGTAACAACAATCCAAATATGCTTTAATGGTTCTCAACATGATACTGTCAATTCTCACCACAGGGTGGAATTTGTTGGTGGAAATTAAATTAAATTAAATTAAAACAGAAGAGCTTGGCTATTGCTAATGGGTACTACTGGGAGCCCTAAAAGCAGTTTGCAGTGTAGAACCATAACAGGAGTGAACATCCTTTAATTCCCAGAATTGCTTGGGTTTCACAGGGTCATTTTAGCCTATTCTACTGCACTGCTGAGAAGTTGCTCTTTCTCTGTCTCTCTAGGTCTATAAACTCTGAAGAATCTGGGAAATGGCTACAGGCACCAAATTAGTCTTTTTCACTCCTTTTTTCCCCGCCTTCATTAAATTAACTACTTTAGTTTGGAAGTAAGCAATAAGTAAGTAGAATTAGCAAACAGCAGATTTCTCTACTCCTTCATTAAGAAAGTTTTTAAGAGCTTTCAGGAAATGAGAGGTTTTCCCAGCTTTGGGAATAAACTGTGGTATAAAATACAAATGGAAGTGGGATTCTGATTGAATTATTGAAGCAGAAAGATTGCAGGTTTTTTTAAGGAGCATGCTTAGGAGTAAATGAACAGAATATTCCAGATACTGCAATAGAGGCTTCAGATTCAGTTCTAGTTTCTGGTTTGGGTTTTTGGGGTTTGTGTTTGTTTTTTTAATTACCTCTTGTACAACATAAAAAATATATATACATATATATATATAGCTATATTCAGAGTATTTATCTGCATTATTTAATTCAATAATGCTGTGAAGTTTGTTGGGATGGAAGGTGGCATAAAGAGGAGAACTTACACTCTTGAAACAGCACTATTATTTCTGTGTCTTTGATTTGGTTCCCACTGGAATAAACAAGAACCACACCATTTAGCTGTGTGGAAGCAGGATCTCAGCTTCACAGACCCCGAAAGTTTGGCAGTCCCTCGGAGGACAAGGTAATTTGCTGTTAAGCAATCTGAGCCTTGCAGCGGGCACAGTGCTTTTTGAAGGCGTCCAGAGCCGTCCTTGGGTGAAGGAGCAATGCTTGCAAAGGACCCCAGTGAATCCCCTGCTGTTTTAAAATGAGATTAAGCCATCATGAGACGTGGACTGGCTAACCCCAAACCAGACACACTCGCCTGCAGCACAGCCGCTAAATTGGTCTGACATCAGGAACCGCAGCGAAGGAGCTTGGCCTCAGAAGTGAGTCAAAGCAGCATCTTTGTCACCAGTCATTTTCTATTTATAATGACACAGATCTATTTTATAATCACGGGGAGGCACAACAGGAGTGTGCTTTGTTCTGCCTAAATCGCATTTCTCGTGCGGGTGCGTTTAAACACAGCCCTTGGCCCCTTGCCCCACACCACACACACCCAGGGCGGGCAGTTCTGGCACAACAATGCACACCCTGTCGTGCTTGAATGCTCAAAGCCTACAGTGCTGGAGAAATAAACTCCTGCTAAATGGCTTAAAAATGTTCCCTTAAGTGCACCGAGCTGCCCCTCTGCTGCCTCACTTCTCATTTCCAATGCCTGTTCTGTTTCTAAGCCTTGTATTTTAAAGAAACCAGGGGTATGTTGTGTTGTTTAGTGATGGAAATTGCTGGGCTTTATTAACCGTAAGAATTTGGGGTGAAAAACCCCAACCCCAACCCAACCCTCTTTCCTTGTGCAAACCTGACTGCTTGTACTCCTGACTGTGTTTTCAGTGGCTATGAACAAATTCCCAATAGCTGATTGCTTTGGTTCCTGGAGAATGGGTCCTCATCTGTGCAAACCCTCAGAGCTATGATGGTGACCCCAATTTGCTCCCTTTTGTCCTTTCCTTTCTTTCTTTCTTTCTTTCTTTTTTTTTTCCTTTTTAATGAAGGGTCCTGCTGTGTATTTCGTAGAAAATTTCGATCTAGTGATCAATAGATTTATTTTTGTAATCTGTTTTCAGTTCTAAAGCCTGAAGATCAAAACCAAGTTGCATAGTAAGATCTGGGGGTGAGCAGAAGGGCTTTCCTCCCCTCCCGCCCAAACCTACTCATTTTCAAATCCTGACTCATTTGGGGCACAATCCTGGTTACTTTGAGGGGGTCTGAGGTTAAAAGAGAGGAAGGGGAGTCCACTGAGAGAGGATTGCAGGAACCAGTCTGGAAGTCTTAAGAGATATGTGGACAAGTTTCCTATTAGTGTGTGAACAACCTGTGCAGAGACCTGCATGGCCCCAATGGACCCACAGTTGCTTAAAAACTGCGTTGACATTCAAAGGCAAAATTTTGGCAGTGAACCGTGACATGACCATCAGACTTGGTACCTCTTTAGGGTGTTATACAGGCAAAAAATAGCTCATTTGAAAGGACACTCAAACTTTTAGATACTGGGCAGGGCCTGAGTTCATGACTGGATTTTCTCCTCCAAAATGTCATTAATCCCAGAAATGCCTAATGACTTCAGGGCTCCCACCTGAAGTACTGGGCTAAAAGCAAGATCAGGAACTCTTATGGGGAAAGCATAAACTCAGGTCTTTAAACTCAGACCTGGTAAGCTTCAAAGAAAAGCAATTTATCTGTAAACAACTATTTTATAGTGTCTGACAGTGAAAAGTGACTGTGTATCCAGGGGTTTCCATCAGATAAGAAAGAGAGCCAGGATAAAATCCCTTTGCATACCTGTGTTTTTCAGTCAAGGAACATCTTCTCTTAATGTACCATTTTAGATTAGATTGCAGCATTTTGGGGTAGGAACTATGTATTTGTTCTCTGCATGTGCAGCTCCTTACATGACAGGACCCTGATTAGGGCCTTTGTGTGCTGCTCTAACCCTCATAATCTATAATAATAGGAAAAATAGAATTAAAACGTCATTGCAGTTCACCTTTAATATTATGGTTTTGAGACTGTACTCTGTCAACTGTGAATAAAATAATGTCCTTTTTGTATAATAGGTAGTATATTTTATTATTGAAGAAAGAGTTAAATTTAATTTTTAAACACACAGAAAAAGTATCTGCTCCTTGTTTCATTTTAGGCTTTTGAGTATATAAGCAAATACTTCTTTTGTATCCTTCAAATGAGTATGTGTTAAATGAAGAAACCCACCTTCCTGAATTGGAGTTGTTTATAATTATATTCCAAGAGTGATTAACACCTGATAATTTGAATAAAAGTGGTTTATTTTCTCATTGGGTTATTGCTGAACTTTAGTTTAATTTTGTTAATTGTTTTTTTTGAAATAGGCAACTTTTCTTTGCCTGCAAGACAAAAAAGTGTGCTCAGAGCTTGAATACAGCTATAGTCATCCCTTTCTCTAAGAATGGGATATGAGAACTGGTAGGGTTATAGTGCACATCTACAAAATAATGGAGGGGGCAAAACGGGGTGTGACTATCCACTATTTCTCATAGCAGAGCTTATGTGTTCCTAATGAAATAATCAAGCAGCAAGTTTAAAGCAATCAGAAAGAAAAGCCTTTTTACACAGAGTGTAATTAAACTTTGGAGCCCTTTACTGGATGATGCTGCGCAGATCAAAATGAATATGGGGTTCAAATATGGACATACCAACTTCCTGAAGAACAGATCCATTATTGTTGTTAAACATGAAACTTTGGAAGCAATTTCCAAGTCAAGAAGTCCCTAAATACCAGGGCTGAGAGAAAGTCCTTGAGGAAGTAGGTTTCCATTTGCCTCATTTCTTATATTGTTTCTGCTGTGAGAGATTAGACACAGCCATGGGAGGGCTGGGTGCCTTGGCTCCAGGATGTCCTTTCTGGGATTACAATACACAAATGTGAATTATTGTAAACTGCATTCCAGCACAGAACTTTGAATTTAGCTTCCCCAAAGCAAACCAATTCCAGAGACATTGTAGATACCGAGGCTCGGAATCCCTCTCATAGCAAATGACGGGGAATCACATTCCATCTGAAATAAGAGTTCATCATCTGGCGGCTGCAACTGGAAAAGAAAAAGCATAATTTCTCTGACTTTACAAGTCAACTTCTCCTTTGTTTACCAAAGATTGTACCCAGTGGGCCACATCTCTCTAGTCCTGCGTTGCTCTAGCACCACATCTCTTTTGATGTCCTGTGTGATATAAAAGTGGGCACCTGTTTTAAATTCTCCAAACTCAAGGTGGTAAGTGCCAGCCTAATGTTTCTGCTCTAACTAGTGCTGAAATACCATTTCACTTGTCCAGCACTGTAGGAGTCCTGCACTGGCTGATTGCTTTTGGACTAAGCTCTAAATGTGCAAACACCCAGGTGCAGCTTCGTAGCAGATGTGATCTTTCCCTTTCTCTGCAGTTGTGGAAGCATGAAGGAAAACCAGGGGATCTGAAAAACTCACCATCAGATGTATCAAAGAATTAATAAACACCTTTTTTTTTTTGCCTAATTTGTAGCCAGTCCTGAATGGAAGTTCAGCTTTGCTGTTCAGTCACTCAGCTGCTGAGGGTTGCTATGCACTGCTGTGGCTGATTTGGGACACTGCTGTGCATTTTCTCACAGGAACCCACACCTTGCACAGCTCTGTCACGTCACTGTCCTGCCAGAACCACAGGTATGAGACTGCTCCATCCTGATGAGCATCTCTGACAGTGGTCAGTACCGAATAATTCAGAGACGGGTGCCAGGAGCCCCAGTCCTTGGAGTTTATCCTACTAACCATACACAAAAAATGTTTGACACTGGTGGTTTTTCAGTGTTTATTTAATTAAAAACTATTCCCTGTAGCTCTGTCTCCTCTCATTGTACAGACAAACCTAACACTGATCTCAGGCTCTCTGGACACTGGTCTAGGTGATGTTTTAGGGTAGTAAAACTGAGTGCATCAGATCCATTAGGCGCTGTGTAAAATAAGTGGTTTCTGTGCCTAAGTGATTGTGATTGCAGATCTGAATGATGAAAAATGGGGTGAGTAACAACCTGGATCACTTATCATTTTCCCTGTCTTTATTTTATCACTCCTTATGCATTTGTTCTGAACAAAGACAAAGCTTTCCCCTTTCCACAGCAATGTCTCACTGCTGCTGGTAGTTTTTTTGGTCATTTGGTCTCTGAAAGATCACTTCTACTCAGGTAATCGCTCTATCTGACAGGGATTTGTACTGCTGTCTCTTCCTGCTTGCCACGTGAAAAATAGAGCCCTTGATGGGCTCCACAGAGCTGCTGGCACCTCTTCCTTCAGGGATGGGGTGGGGGGAAGCTTTGTCAAAGAGGGTTTAGTTCGGGTTTTCTTTTTTATCTCAATACCTGACGTAACACTCCACACGTCCTCCTAGACACGCTGCAGTCAGTCCAGTCTGCGCCAGGCAAGAGTTTAGACATTTCAGGTGTCATCCATCCTTCATATCTCGTGCATGCCTTTCCTTTCCTGAGCCCAGCAGATGCCTTTAATTGCCAGCCTTTGCTTCTTGGCTTTCCAAGGAGCAGCAGAGGAACTATGGAGTCCCTCTGGCGAAGGATGAAACGAAGGGGCCCAGCAGTGTTATGACATTTTCTTGCACTGAATTGGCTTTGGGAAGAATGGCCTCTTTCCTCCCGTTAGATAAGCACAGAAATCTTAAGCAGATGCTTGCAAAACATCAAACAAATATACACTTTAAAAAAATAAATATAGGCTATACCCACATGCCCCATAATCTGGCCAATATTCAGCCACTGCTGACAGGATCTAGCCTTTCTCTGGAGGAGCCTGGAGGAAAAGGAAAACCCGCAGTCTAGTCACCCCTCAGCAGGACTGGAACTGGCTCCTCCACCATCCCAAAGCCCAGCATGGCCATGCCAGCAGCTGGTGGCCAATTTCCAACCCGCCCTGCTGTTCAGCAGCTGGAGGGAAATGCAGCCCTTCTCTCTTGGGTGCTGTGTGTACACCCCAGGGACTTTAATCTGTTTAAGTTTCCCCCTAAATCAGCATTGCAGAATGCAAAGGGGAATGTAATGCCATAGGGAAGAAGGTGCAGCAGTTTGAAAAGCCTAAACTGCCAAAAACAATAAGAAAGGGTGTTTTCTTTAGTGCATACATAAGACTTGTAACCCTTATGCTCCTGATTTCTAGAGCAGAGGTAATAGAGGGGATTTCTTCTGGTTCCCTGAAAGCCGCAGGTTTTTGGAAAAGCGGGATGGAAGTACATTCATTGGGAAGTGTGAGAAAGAATTTATTGCAGTAAGTCCCCCTTCCCTCAACCCTTTGTTAAAACAACATTAAAGAACATTACTGGTGCCAAAGGAAGGACTTTGAAGAACCTGCTGGAGTTCAGGTCACCCGTGTAATCCTCATCCAGCTCCTGGTGTGGACGTGTTGTGGTACCAGCTTTCATCAGCTCATGCACCACATCCTGCACAGCTCCTGCCCCATCGGTGCCCTGAATGGGTGATGCAATTTGTTTTCTTGGCACACAGTGGTGGTGCTGGGCCTTCTTTATTCCTTATTGCTCAGCCTGTTAGGAAACTCTTTAAAACAGTCATGGTATCATGTGCTTTCTGCAGCAGCGTTGTTTGTGACTGCTTCACAAACATTCATCAGATCACTTCATGTGTCCCCAAGGGGCACGGGATGATGTTTCACAGTGTGGGAATCAAGACTGAAAACTTCAGAGATGGGTTTTCACTTCAGATGCTCTGTTTCACCTATTTAAGACATGGTTTTTGCACTGTGCTGTGATTTCAGGGAACTGCTATACTAGTAGATTCAACATACTAGGATCACTCCCAATCTCTGGGACAAAGTGGCATGAAATGGCTCCTGTCCACACTGGTTTACCCTCCTCAGCTGAATAGCTCCCTGCAAATGGCTTGTTAGAAACACTCCCTGGACAAATGAGCTTCCAGCTGATTTCTAAGGTTAGTTTGGGAGAGTACTAGATGGCCTGAGCCAAGACACACATGCATATTTATATATTTATATATATAAATGTATAAATATATAAATATATATACACATATACACTAAGTAGTAAAGGCAAGTATTTGGGTTATGGTTCCAAGTGCAGCTGTGAGCGCTCAGAAACTCCTGCTCCTCAGCTGTTGCCTTAGGTCCCAGTGCCACCATGAAGCTTGCATACAAAAAGTAGCAAATTTGGGGCAGATGAGCAGTATTTGATCTTTCCTGACTCTGGAGTGATTTTGCAAGTTTAGTAATGTTTTGCTGTAGTTTTGCTTTGTATAACATTTTGTACACGTACTCACACCTATCTATACATGCACATGCACACACGTACAGTGACATCCTTCCCTCTGAGCAGTGTTTTAATTCTGGGTTTTCCCTTATCGTCCTTAATGATTGCAGAAAATCAATGCAGTTGGGATTGGAACTGCCACAGGACCAGCTGGTTTTGGCACCGTGTCTCCATCGAATCCCAAGTCCTCAGAAGGTTATGTATCACACCACAGCCAGAGTTGCTCTGCCTGCCTGCTCTGCTGGGAATATTCCATATCCCTTGCCACTGGCATGATTCCTCAGGGAGAGCCCCACAGCTGTTGGAGCCAGTTGGATGCCTTGCTCTGCAACCAGCACTCATATTTATGGCGTATGGGGTAAAATCTTTATTCATAAAGCTGCAGCTTTAGCTTTTCATTGTCAGCGTGGATGTTGAACTAATCAGAAAGGGGAGCAAGGGAAGGGTGGGGACAGGAAAAGAGGAGTTTGTGGGAACATAACAATGTTAAAGAAAAAAACTCTGCTTGCTGTCAGTTAAGTCTCTCCATTAGTTACCTCTACCATTATGGATTCATTTTAAGATCCAGACTTCAATATACATAACTTTAAATCACTAACATCCTTCATGGCTCTGTGATTTGCTGGTTCCATATGTAGCCTCTTGGCCCATTGTGTTGGCACAGGTTCAACTCTTGTTCTTCCTTTGGGTTACGGCTTCCTCGCTTTGATGGGGGGGTTGGGAGGTGAAGAAGAGGGAGAGAGCAAGAAAGAGATGGTGAGACAGAAGGCAAGTGATGGTAGAGAGGGAAGAGATGGGAGGAAAGGAGATGAGCACAAGGAAAACTAGAAATAATACAAAGAGAGAGAAACAGCTTAAAATAAATTAGAAAAAGTAAAGTAGCAGTGTAGAAAGAGCAGAAAGAGGAAAACAATGAGAGGTGTAATGAGCAGCTATCCCCACCTTCCTGCTTGTGACAGTGCTGGGATGCTGTGGAGTGGGAGGAGAGGGCTGATGCAGTCTTTCCCAAGCTCCTGGAGTGGCAATGCCAGCCTCCCCCTCATCCCAGTGCCAGGCTGCCCCTTGTCCCCTTACAAGCAGGCTCAGTCTCCGCCTGAACTTTGTAATTAAGCTCGCTGAGATTTTGCTTGGGGTCTGGGCTGACAGCTGTATTGAATTTTGGTTTATTGTGTGATTTATCAGGGCCGTCGATGGGCGTTTGGATGATTTAGTGCTGCAAAAATACCTTGGAATGCAATGCACAGCAATATCTGCATTATTAATAACAATAATAATAAAGATAAATGTCCCTCCTCAGAGCTTTCGATGGCTGTGCCACTCAATTTAACATTTTAACAGTGGCATGTGGCCTCTCCATGGCACCTGGTAGCGTCTGATGGATTTGAGCAGGCAAAGAAAAGGTTATTTGTCAAACACTCAGCCTCAACTGTACAGTATTTTTGAAAGCTCCAGGTCAGAGCAGCCTGAGCCGCATTCCTGTCCCTGACATCCAGCGAGACTGAACTTTGTCATGTTATTAAGCTGTCAGCAGTGCTGGGGCGTTATTTGGATTTCTGGTGGGAACTCCTTGCACATGCTTGGGGTGCTCTAGTGGGATTATATCAACACCATTGTAAAACACACACAAATGAGCTGTGCTGTAATTACCACATGAAGACCTCACTTGGCTGGGTTAATCAGCAGAGAATGGAAATACCAGATAAACACAAATGGCCCACCAGGATGTTTATTCCAGTGGCAACAATGCCATTGTTTCCTAGGAGATCAGCCTGATTCTGGGGCTCCTCTGGCAGCCAAACCACTGACTGCCATGGAGGAGCAACATGGAGCTCTGCTCCACCCTCTGCACCAGCACCCAACAGACCAGCAGGAACAGGGCTGGGAAGAGTAGAGGGACCACAGTATTTACAGGTATTACAAATATCTGTGATGCTTGATTAAAATAAAATAAAATAAAAAGTTTTCTCTACACCCTTGCATCAGTTCCACTCAAAAATCTGCTTTGCATGAGAGTCCTGTGCCCACCAGGTAGGACAGAGGCTGCTTTCTACCCACCCCTCCTCACGATGCTCTCTAAAGTGGAGGGGCAATTATGGCTTTATCAGTTCCAGCTGCCTGTCGAGAAGGGAAGGCTTGGGAAAAGCAGCTGGCTTGTTACGTTGGTTGGCATTCAGCAAATCCCATTTTAATGTCCTTTTATGATTTGCTTTTTTGAGAGAGACACAACCTGAATTAAATTGACTGCACTTCCCAGTGCCACAAGTCACAGCAGCCAAGTAGGACCTTGGTGGCACCAACCACTCTGGGCAGTGCAGAGGGCAGAGATTGTCCTCCACAAACCCTCCTTTCTCTGCCCAGTACGCTGGTCTTGTTTTACCTACAGAGCCCCTGGGGGCTGTGACCGACACCATGGAGGTTTGCTAAGCAAATACTGAGCTGCTGGAAAATGTCCATGTCCCAGCTGTTTGCTACAATTTCCACAGCTCTGTCCATGGGTTTAGGGGTTTCCTGAGCACTCCTTAACTCAGTGATGGTGTTTATTCAGAGTAGTTTGCATGAGCAGTGAGAACCTGCCTGGCTCTGTCAGGAGGTGATGGCAGAGCACTTGGTTAATACCTTCCTCTGAAAAAACTACAGGGAAGCATAAGGGATGGTGACAAATAATCAGTGGGTAATGCCAGCAACCTTTCAAAGAGGTTTTCCACACAGTCTGACATCCTGTCATAGTAATAGAAATAAAATAATGAAAATATATGACATTATATGCAAATAATATAGTAAGTTCTTGAAGCCACTTGCTACTCCCATGAATTTGCAATCCAAATGAAATAAAGATTTCATGCTGGAGCCTCTATTTGCAGAGAGACAATTGTCCAGAGATATTCACTCATCACTCAAATGGTCAGGTTAATAGTTGATCTCCCAGACACCATATGAAGAATAGGACCATCAGTCCTTTCCCATTCCTGGCTCACAGGAGGATTTTCTCCTCCATAGAAAGGAAGGAGAGGGGAAAAGGCGGTGGCTGTGTCAAGAGAAACCTAGGGACAGTGGGTTAGGGAGACGCAGTCAGAGCCAAAGAGAATGATGTTTCCTTAGGGTCTTTTTGCCATCTGCTGGTTCTCCAGGAAAAAATGACCATGCTCTGACCATTTTCAGACCATGCTCTGAAAACCTCCTCTCTGAGTCCCCAAGTGCTCCATTATTTCTGCAACCATGTAGGACACCAGACACTGAATAACCATGATAATCTCATTATCATTTCTTCCTTCCTGCTGTTTGCCACATTTCCCTGTGCCATGTTCCCTTTTAGTTCTTGATCTCCCATCTCATGCAGAGGGTTGAGGTCCACCATGCATTGGGGCTAAATAATGCAATTGATGAATAATTCTGAGTGAGAAGCCCTTATCCCTTCAGTGCCACCACCACTGCAGCAGTCTGTGGTGGTTTAGCCCCAGCCAGCCACTGAGCACAGGCATCCCTCAATCCCCCAGTGCGGTGGGGGAGACAATTGGAAGGGTAAAAGTGAGAAAACTTGTGGATTAAGAAAAAGATAGATTCATTGGTAGAGAAAAACCTATGCACACAACCAAGGAATTCATTAACCACTTCCCATGGGCAGGCAAGTGATCAGCTGTCCCAGGAAAGGAGGCCTCCATCACACTTAACAGTGACTTGAGAAGATAAATGCCGTCATTCCAAACATTTTCCCTTCCTTCTTTCTTCTGAAACAGGATGCCTTATGATCTGGGGTATCCCTTGGGTCAGTTGGGGTCAGCTGTCCCAGATGTGTCCCCTCACAATTCCTTGTGCACCCCCAGTCTCCTCACTGGTGGGGTAGGGTGAAGAGCAGAAAAGGCCTTGGTTGTTGTGTAAGCCCTGCCCAGCAATAACAAAAACAACCCTGTGTTGTCAGCACTGTTTCCAGCACAAACTGAAAACACAGCCCCATCCCAGCTACTGTGAAGAAAATTAACTGTATCCCAGCCCAAACCAACGCACAGCCAAAGGGATGGACATCACAGGTCTGCTCCTCTCCTGCTTTTATCCACTCTATAACAAGGCCAGGGAAATCCTGATGTCTTTCTTGAGTGTGGTCCATCACCTGCAGAGACCTAGTCAAGAACATCTTGCTGCACAGGTGACTTGAGGTCCCAGGGGAACAGCTAAATGCTATCATCACTTTCCAAAAAATTTGAATGCACAGCTCATAGATCTTCTGTGTGTGTCTCCCAGTTAAGCGATTTTCTGAGCAGTGGGTATCCCAGACAAAAAATATTTTTCAGCCCAAAGGAAATTCCCACTAAAAAACATAATCCTGTCAAAATTTTCCAAATAAAATTTTTGGTTTGGATGCGCACTAAAAAACCCCACCAAAACAGTTAATCTTCATTTACTAACCAGGATACCAAAGTTAAATATCTCGCTGAAATTCAGCATTTGGAAATTAAACTACATTTTTAAGTGAAATAGCATCTCAAAAGGAATTGCTCCTTCCAGGGCACCGGAATATGCTGTTTGTTTGACAGTCATCACCTGCTTGCTTTACTCATTTGCTGTCCTCTGGCATGTGGACTGGGTGAACATCTTCATTTGTGTCTCAGCAATAGTCTGGCCAGCAGAACCAGAAGAGTGACTGTCCCTCTGTGCTGGGCACTGCTGAGACCACACCTTGAATCCTGGGTTCAGTTTTGGGCCCCTCATGACAGTAAAGACATTGAGGGGCTGGAGCGTGTCCAGAGAAGGAGACAGAGCTGGGGAAGGGTCTGGAGCACAAGTCTGATGAGGAGCAGCTGAGGGAGCTGGGGGGGGTTCAGCCTGGAGAAAAGGAGGCTCAGGGAGGACCTTCTTGCTCTCTATAGCCATGTGAAAAGAGGTTGTGGAGAGGTGGGTGTTGGTCTCTTCACCCAAATAATAAGCAAGAAGATAAGGGGAAATGGAAAGTTGCTTCGGGAGCAATTTGGATAATAGGAAAATTTTCTTCACAGAAGGGGTTGTGAAACATTGGAACAGGCTGGCCAGAGTAGTGGTGGAGTAACCATTCCTGGAGGTATTTAAAAGATGTATAGATGTGATACTTGGGGACGTGGTTTAGTGGTGGCCTTGGCAGTGTTGGGTTAATGGTTGGATTTGACCTGAAAGGTCTTTTCTGACATAAACACTTATTCTATGACTCTGTGGTAAATGATCACTGTTTTTGTTTCAGAGGGGTGGGCACAGGTAGCCCACAGCTTTGTTTTGCAGGTGATCAAAGCTGGCCAGATGCAGCTTGGATCACATCTTTTGTTTCTTTGAGTGCCACCTGAAAAAATGCATGAGCACATACTTATCCTTAAATCCATGATTGAAGTCAAGGGGATTACATGGTCTGTTGATCTGGGATAGAGTTTAACATGTGCTTGAAGAGGTGCTCATTTGGTTTAGTGAATAGGAGCATTTCCACAGAACTTAGAGAGAGACGTTCATATAAATTAAAAAAATTTATATTTTTTAATCACGTAAGACGTCAGTGCTTTTGGACAGGGGTGACACAGCAAGAGAAGCACCTTCAGATAACTTCATCCCCTGCACAGCACTGACCAGCACCTTCAAAAGTAGTTCTTTTAAAGTTCCCACAGCTGGATGCTAAAAATTAGTGAAAAATAAATCATTAGGGACATTTGAAACATAAAGATATGTAGACAACAGAATTTTGAATGAGGAGTCATGGGGTGATGAATTGTTCTCTATGTAACCCATGTTTTCCTTGTGGTTTTATGAAATGTCTTAAGCAGAAAAATAAGAAAGTAAACACCTCTGCTCCCAGCATGCTTGAGAGTTGCAAGTTTCATATCCTGCAGTACCAAGATTTCTTGTTTGGTACTTGCTTTCTCTGTGCTATCAAGATCTTCTGCAGCCTCAGAAGGAAAGACATCGCGTACTGTTTTCCTCATAGCTGCAAAACCAAAAGATTTCTGAGAAAATGTAGAGCTCATTTGTAAAAGAGGATTAAAAGTGTTCCCCAACAAAAGAGAAAATATTGTGGCATTTGAAAGATTATTCTTCCTGGGACTCAAGGTTTTTACCAGTGATCTGCATCTGTAGCTTTTCCCAAAATACTCTGTCATCAAATAATTCAATGTCATCATCAAAGAATTTTTTGGCTACTGATTTTCCTTTAATAATAGTTGAGAAGTTTAATGAAAGGAAAGGTCTGCATAGATTTCTTCCTAAATTGGATGAAATCCTGCTTTTTTCTTTTTTTTTTTCTTTTTGGTAATTTTTCTGCTCAGAGAAAATTATAGCCTCTGGTGCCAGTGATGTGCTCTGTAGGTTTTGTTTATTATGGCGGTTTTAACTGGAACCATGGGTCAGGGAGTATCATTATAAAATTCTTGATACCCCTCATATATTTGTGCAAACATAGTTGTGGGCACTAAAGGCAGTGGTGGAGATGCCAGTTTCAAAGCATTCTCTCCTTGTTTTAAAAATGTGGTGCATGCCCACATGCTCTCTAGGCAGGGAGAAACCCAGGTCCTGGTTCAGAGCGGACGTCTGACCCCGCGTGTCCAACCTCACCTGGGGTGAAGCTGGGTTTCTGCCGATGCCTCTCCAGCTGAGCTGTGGCTTGGTGATTGCATCCCGGTGGTCAACCCTTTCCTGGTGTTTGCCATCAGGAGCATCCTGAGGAGCTGTGTGGCTTCTCACAGAAGGGCAGCCTGGAGTGGTACAAACCAGGAGCTGCTGCTGTTTGTAGTAAGAACCTCTTGGCTGTGTAGGTAACACACATGCAGTGATTGAGAGGAACAGGTGGTTACCCAACTTTGTGAAAAGTGAAAGAGAGAGCTCTTTGGGTCCCAGAGAGCTGCAAATTCATGCCATTCATGTCTGCAGTACCAGTGAATATGAGCTCTAAAAAAAAGGCCTGCTCATCCTTTCTTTGCAATTCTCTGTATTTCTTTATTTACTATGTTCTAGCACTGAATTGCTTCTGACTTCCTGTAGGACTGCAAGAGGTGACAGCTGTGGAGTAGGTAAACAAGAAATTGTTTGAAATGCAAGGGCCTGGGTTTTCTAAAGATCCAGGAACTGGATTTCTTGGCATTTGGTGTCTATTGGACAGATTTTCCAATTAATTCAGCCAGCAGCACTGGATGTCTCCCACCAGGCCCCTGGTATCACACTCTGCAAAAAGCTTCAATCACAAAGATGTTAAGCTGTCTTAGAAACCTGGCACCTGTGAATCACAGGTCTGCTAATTTATTTGTATTACTTTGTTATCGAGCCCTGGAACAGCCTGGCCAGGGAAGTGGTGGAGTCACCAGGCCTGGAAGGGTTTAAAAGATGTGTTGGTGTGGTGCTGATATACATGATTTGGCAGTGCTGGGTTAATGGCTGGATTTGATGATCTTAGAGGTTTTTTCCAACCTAAATGATTCTGTGATTCTATAAATCATGAGAATCACTTAGTTAATGGAGGTGCAGAGGAGGAGGGAACTGAGATTTTTACTTATCTCTAGAAGCTGCCGTATCAGTAAGGGCTGTGTGTGGCCTCTGCGGAGCCCTGTGACCCTGTCAAGATGAGGGCTCACACCACAACCTTGGGGTGGGCTTGTCCTCATCTAATACTGGCTACCTCAGACCAAGGTGTCTCTGCCATCAGTGACGTGAGATGAGCACCCCCACGAAGCTGTTTGCCTTTCTGGTTGTAGACACATCCCTCTAGGATGGAACACTGTTCTTTTCCAGAGGACCATCTCAGACCATGCATTTAGCTTTATGATGGATGAAGTCAAGTGAGAATGATCTCATGTGCACGCAAATGGGACTAGGGGTGGCCTGAGCTGAAGTACTGGGCTTGCACACTTTGCTGGGTTGGGCAGTCAGCAGCTGTTCCAACCAACCCCCAGGAATATCTGTGCTTCCACTGGCTGAAACACCCCTCGGAAAGGGACAAATTCTGCTCCAGCCCCCCAAAAGCTCCTCTCATTGCAGTGCCATAGGCCAGTGATTAGGAGACAACTGAGAACACATTTGTCCCTCCAGTGGCAGAGGCAGCTGCCAGAAAAATGTGATGAGTAGGAGGCAAACCAGGCAAGAGCCACAAACATCCCCCACTGGAGCCAGAGGAAAAGCTCATATTGATATCTCTGCAAATCAGGGCTGAGCCAGATGAAAGCTGTGAAGGGACAGCCCTGTGTGCTGTGAGGTTGTGTTGGTCTACAACCGAGGAGGGGAATACTCTGTAGTCTTCAAGACCCTCCTGGGCAGCACCAAGACAAATTTTTCTTTCATCAGCATGACTGGGATTAATATGGACTAGTTCTAGTGCAAAAAAAGAATTCACTCTGTACATTTTCCCTTTTCTCTCCTTCCCCCACACCCTGAATATGCATTAAAATTGAGTCCTGAGCTCTGTACTGCAGAAATGGCAACTTATGGTGCAAATACTGAGAGTGTTTGGGAAATGTTTGTATGACAGGGTCATCTGATACAAAGAGGAGATGGGGAGATGGAACAAAAATCTCATGAAAAGCAGGAAATCAATAAAAGATTGGTCACTCAACCCTGGGATAAATATAGAACAAATTAGTGAGTAAATACCTTATTGACTCAAGGCACCCTGTTAGGAGGGATTCTGAAAGCAAAATGTGGATGGAGACCACAGTGTCTTGGGAAGCAATAGCGGGTTTGGTTGCTTTGGTTGATCCATTTTTTTGTGTTTCTGCTGCTATTGTTTTTGGGGGTTTATTTTGGGTTTTTTTTGTTTTGTTTTGATTTTTTTTTTTTGGTGAGAGACAGAGTGTCTTCACCTATGTTTACAGATTAAACAAGGAGCATTTCATGTGCAGCCCCTTGGTTGTCTCTGCTGTTAAGTTTCCTGAATTTCCCCCAACATGCTTCTGGCCTCATCCCAGCGGGGCCCAGTTGTGAGCTGGGAGGTAGCAGAGAGCTCAGACTGTTACCAGTAGCAGTTCAGATGCAGCTTGCCACTTTTGGGGAGTGTTTAGTAGTGTGGACATGGACATCCAGGCAAGCATGGCTACCATATTTATGTACTACTATAGGTGCAGTCAGTGTGTTTGTGTTCAAAATAAAGTGAAATATTTAACCATATATCCATCACATACAACTATTGGCAGATTTCTGTAGGAAGTGGGGTGGGAATCTGTGGGACAGGTAAGCACCAGGGTTCTGCAGTCCTGCACCTTCCCTTGGGTGGCTCCACTGCATGTCCAATTTCTGTGTGAGCTCAGCTACTGCTGTAAAATGGCAGGAACTGGCAAATTTCCACACTTTTTTGTTGGATATATCTTTTGTCACTTTAATGAGCTGAATTAGTTGAGCAAAAAGTCATCAAAGAAGGCCTGGGACAAGAGCTACAAGGCTGGGGGTGAAGGAGAGAGGGCAAGGATCCAGCACAGGAGGGATTTCCAAGGGTCTCAGTGGGACTTGAGCCTGGGCCATCAATATTCCTTTGATGCTGGTGAGATCCCACAGTCAGGCTTACACACGTTCCTCGCCTGGGACTCGCCATCTGAGAGGTTCATTTTGTTGTGTTTTGGCTCTTTTCTGCCCTCTCACAACTTATATAATATTCCCACCCCCCTTCTGTTCTCTGTTGTGTCTCTTTTCCCATGTTTTCACAGGGAACGTGTGTATTCCGTGAGTGTTCAGTCTTGCACATGTGTTGCTTATGCCAAGAATGAGCCATTCCACATCAGGGACATTCATTTATGGGGAAGGGAGTAGTTAAAAGATATTAATAGTAAATCCTGGCATTTGGCAGTGAGCGTTCAAAATCCTTGCATGTATATAATTCATAGCAACAGCCTCAGACTCACCCACGTGAAAAAACCAAGTTTTCGTACAATGCAAAACCCCCTATTCTGAGGTTGCATCCTATTTATTTTAAGGATTTTCTGTTCCAAAAGTCCAATTATATAAAAAAACAAAGGTAGGAAAAATGCCTATTGTCCTCTGTCTTGTAGCTATTTCTTATCGCAATAAGGATAGGGAAAGATAAGCACTTTCCATGAGAAGTGACCAATTTGATGAAAAAATACTGGAAATGGAAAAGCAAAGTAAGTTAACCCAACACATAGGCCTTATTCAACAAAAAACTAGGAATGAAGAAAACCAGGAAAATTACCGGAAACTTTAAAAAAATCTATAAAAAGATGGCATAAAATCAAAGGGAAAAGAAAAAAATTGATTGTCTTTCAAACAGTTCTCAGCCCACTATTTTGCAGAGTTTTAGTCTTGTACAGCATTCTTGAAAATTCAAATTAGACTTACATGCATATTTACTAATGTTGAATAGCATTTCTGTTTTAGAATTTGCTAAATAAACAGAGCTGGTTAATTTTACTGTACTACTTTGTGTTGATAATACTTCAGGATATATTAATGCTTAAGAATAAGGGACCTGAGGCACAGAGAAACATTAATAGAACAAGTACTTAAATGCAGAATATCTAAACTATATCTCCAGCTTCATCGCTGATGAAATATCCATGGGACAATACCACTTACTTAAATTTACATAGTGTTTAAGGGAACATCTTGTGAAGGAAAGTAGATGGAAAGTCACTGTTCTCTTCTTGTGCACTCGAGGTAAGCATTTGACTCCTGGCAGAAGCTGAACAAGTTTAAGTAAATGAATACAACTGTGCACAGTGGGAACAGCACAGCAGTTAATTCATTTCCATAACCCATGTTGTGTCGTCATGGATTCAGTTGAAAAAGAGGTATTTTTCTTTGCCCAAGATTTAACAGAAAATGAATATTCTTCTAGAAAATTTCAAATAATTTGAAATGTGGACAATGTCAGTCCAAATGTGGACTTAGGGGGGCTCAGTCACTTAGGGGAATTTGATCACTTATGGAAGCTCAAAATATCATTCAGAGTCTTTTACTGTCACTTCATGGATCTTGCTCTACCCAGGAGGTCCTACCTTCTTCCTATCTTTCTTGATAGTTCCTTCCACACCAGGCACTTGCCTATTATTTTTACGAAATAAATGCTTTTAATGAGCTTAGTGCCTTTGTAATATAGATCCTCCAATGGAAGGATGTGCATCCTGATTTTCTGTGCGTGTGGGGGAAAAAAGAGCCGTGAATGGATGTTCAGCATGAACATCAACAGATGTTTAAGATGAGAGAATGATGCCTTGAAGTTTAGCTTTTATATTCCGTATTGCCTACTGTAAAACTCTGAAGTGTCTTACAGCCTGCTGCTGCTGCTCTCTCATGCTAAGATAGACATAAGAAAGTCTCTAGGTTTGCTGTCCAAGGACATCTAGGCCATGCTGGGCCAGAAATGTGTAAACCAGCATCTTGGGGAAGGGGGGCTGAGCTTAGAGAACTCACATCAGTAGCTAAAGTTTTAACTGGCAAATTTATGCTGATATGCAAATAGACCAAACCTATAAAAGTGTGAAGAACTCGTGACTCGTCGTCCATCCTGGGGTCCATTTTGGAAGTAGCCTCTGGGCTCCCCAGGGTGTACCTTTGAAGGCCTTTCAAGTAAATACCACCTTTATTCCCTTACTCCTGTCTTGTCTCTGTTTCCAGGTAGCCTCTTCAGGCATCAGTTCTTTGGCACCACCAGAAGGGACAAAGAGGCTTCCGAAAATCCTCTGGGACTCAGGAAGGTCCAGCTCAGCAGGGACACCTTCCACTACACCAGGTTGCTCCAAGCCCTGTCCAACCTGGCCTTGAACACTTCCAGGAATGGGGCAGCCACAGCTTCTCTGAACAACCTGTGTCAGGGCCTCACCATCGTCACAGTAAAGAACATCTTCCTAACATCTAATCTAAATATTTTTCTTTTAGTTTAAAGCCGTTCCCCCTTGTCCTCTCACTATCTTTCCAATTAAAGAGCTGCTCTCTCTCTCTCTTTTAGGCTCCTTCTAAGGACAGAAAAGCTCCAATGGGGTCTCCCCATAGCCTTTGCTTCTCTGTGTTGAGCGCACACAGGAGGGAAGAGTATGGTCCATCCTCACCCAACCTACTTTCAGTGGCTCCATATTCACACCTCTCAAAAAAGCGTGGAATTAAAAGTTTTGGAAAGCGCGTTGTCGGCAGAGAGCGCGCGGTGCTCTACAATGCCCAGCGCCTGTGGTTCTGGCACCAGAGGAGCTGACTGCTGCACTTTCACCAGCAGATCACTTAAGGCAATGGAGAATTCAATTCAGGGAGAATTCAGGGAAATTGCTTTTTTAATAACAGGGCAGGAGTTTTCACCCACCTCTTTCACCCTAGCCTGAGTGCTGCAGAGAGTAGTTATCTGTATGAATTGGCTTCCTCAGTAAGTCTGAGTCATTTTTCTGAGTCTTAAGTTTTAAGGGATTCTTTGTGGCTACACAGTGACTCTGGTTTCATCCCTGGCATCCCTACAGGAAACTCAGTTGCACAGTTTTGGTGTCAGACTCAGCAAAACAGCCCTAGACTGAGCGGGAAGAGTTGGACCCTCTGGGAGAACAGAGACAGCAAGAAGAGGCAGGGTGAGGAGAGGTTGCCCTGCTGCCCTTGTTATTCTAGTTCTGTGGATAACCAGAAGGTTACGGCCTTCAGCGCTTCTGCCAGTCAGAGCTATTTTTGATTAAATATAAAGCCAGGAAGTTTTTAATATGGGCAGACCAAAAATGGGTTGTGTCACTGGCAAGTTCTAAAAATTATAATGCTGAGTCTTTGTTAAAAGACAGAACAATTTGCCTGTACTTTTCTTTCTTTTCTTTTTTTTTAAAATCTTTTATTCGGTTTTTTTAGATTCATTCATGGGCTCAAATATTAAAAAGTACCTTTCTTGATAAACACATTACCTATAAACTTGTGGGGAAGCTGACAACCTGGTCTGGGACACTAATACAACTCAGACTTTTATGCATAAACTGAGTATGGTCAGCAATATATTCCCCACTAAATGACATTGTCCTGTTATTACAGTGTGTTTATATCTTCCTGTGTGCTCCAAAAACTCCACAAGAAATCAGAATATATGTGATAGTGATCAGTGATCAAATATGAATTAGCTGGAAGATGTGTAAAGAATCAGCTCAATAGAAAGAAATATTGAATGCAGTGAGAAAAATTATGTGTTTGGCTGGAAGGAGGTGACTAGATCAGTTTTTTTACAAGAATTATGCTTGTCACTAAGCATTTCTTTAGAATGAGCACATTTAATATGGTCATTGGTCATTTTAGCTCAAAAGGCTGTTGATCTCCCAATCTGCTCTTGTGAGACTCCACCTGGAGTGCTGCATTCAGCTCTGGGACCCTCAACACAAGAGGGATGTGGACCTCATGGAATGAGTCCAGAGGAAGCCACTAGGCTGATCACAGGGCTGGAGCACCTTTTGTATGAAGACAAACTGAGAGACTTGGGGCTGTTCAGCCTGGAGAAGGGACGGCTCCAAAGGGAACTTAGAGCCTCTTCCAGTACCTGAAGGAGCCTACAAGAGAGCTGGACAGGGACTTTTCACAAGGGCATGGAGTGATAGGACAAGGGGGAATGGCTTTAAGCTGAAGAAGGGTATGTTTAGATTAGATATTAGGAAGAAATTCTGGGGGTGGTGAGGCTCTGGAACAGGTTCCCAGGTAAATGCCCCATCCAGGTAAATGCCCCATCCCTGGATGTGTTCAAAGCCAGGCTGGATGGGGCTTTGGGAAACCTGGTCTAGTGAAAGGCATCCCTGCCCATGGCAGGGGCTCAGAACTGAAAGGTTTCTAAGTTCCCTTCCAGCCCAAATCCTTCTATGATTCCATGATTTTATCTTTTGCTGATGTCACAAAGAGAAAGGTTACCATGCAGGGAGATCTGATGTCCTGAGGGTGAGAAAAGTAGAAATAGTATGATTTCCAGCACAGGAAAATACAAGAATTTAACTTCAGAATTATTAATGAGAATTTTTGCTTTAATATCAGAGTCATTGCCTGGAAGCAACTGAGATATGAAAGGTGTTCATTTATTTGCTGATAGCACATTTATTCGAAGCCACCAATGCAATGGAATCAGAATAACACAAAAGTCTTCCCAAAATGGAACACGTCCCCAGCAAGGAAGATGTTTACCACTGTTGGAAAAGATCTGCAGTGTTGCCTAATTCCTGGGTCCCTGCTGTTGTGTGGTCAAGCCTGAGCAAACCAACCCTGTGAGATCAGACTCAGGGGTTTCACTAAATTAACCTGGTTGGGGTGCAAACAAAGCCTCATCACATTTTCACAAAACCTTCTCCAAGCCAAATTGGCTTTCACCTGGCACATAATTGGATCTGAAGTACCTCCTACAGAGCTGTGGAAACAAATCTCCTTGTAGGCTCCTCTCCCTTAACACCTGGAGATATGGCAGCACCTTTCCAGTGCTGCTGCCATGCAGCTGCCCAGGTCCATGTGCCAGCAGCCTCTTCTGAAATATCTGATACCAGTCACACTCTGAGATGAGGCCGTGATAAGATGAGCAGCTATTTCCAGTTTGGCAGCCTGGCAATTCTTGTTTCCCTGGGAACTGGCAACTGCCCACATACGCTGAGCCACTGTGTAAGAATCCATAATTAATGTCACATTTGCTCTACCATCAGTCTAGACACATTTGTCTAAACTATTGTTTTTAAAAAGAAACAAAAATATAAAAAATGTCAATCCCCAACAGACAGAGAGTAGAGAGTAAATAAAGCCTGGCAGGCTCTTTTGCCTTTGATCACTTTTTCTACATTCTTAGTTGTCTTTTGAAAGAGTCTGGCACAGATTTGAAAAAGTGATTTCCTTTATCCTTTTTGACTTTGCAGTTGCCCGGCATTAGTTGGCATCACATAACAGAAATGCTGTTAGAGTTAAATAAAGTAGACACCATGTTCAAGGTTTAAGAGAGCGATGTATATTATTTGGGCACCTTTTGCTGCTGTGTTTCCACATTTTCCTCAGCCTAAAAATGTCCAGAAAGGTTCAGAAATAGCTTCAGTTATCTCTGAAGTTCAGTCATTTGTGAAGTTTTATACTGAAGGAATAATATTACAGAGGCTTTTGGTTCAGAAGTATATCATTAAACATCCAGATGAAAGCACAGGAAAAAATTCAATTTATGGGATCCTGATTTGATATCTTGCTTTATAGCACGTTGTGATTTGTTCTCTAAAAATGCCAGTAAAGATCACCATATAGTTTCTTAATACATTTTGCTGTTTTCTAATAAAAAAGAGAAATCTTTCTTTCTTCCTGTTTTCTTTTCTCTTTCTTTCTTTTCTTTTCTCTTTCTTTTTTCTTTTCTTTTTCTTTTTCTTTCTTTCTTTCTTTCTTTCTTTCTTTCTTTCTTTCTTTCTTTCTTTCTTTCTTT
>VZRV01007978.1:319296-382566 GCA_013398115.1 Falcunculus frontatus
CTTCCTTCCTTCCTTCCTCTCCCTCTCCCCCCCCTCCCCTTTTCCCCATCCCCTCTCTCTCATCTTACTGAATTTCAGTCCTCTAAATCTGTGTGGATCGCTTAAATCACTCAAGTAGGTTTCCTTAGAATTTAGTGGAGTATGACATCCTACTTGTTACTTTACATTTACATGCCTCTTAGGGTGGAATAAGGAACACTCCTCTCCATCTCTTATACAGGGAACACAGCGAAGTTACTTAGCTGCCTCCTTAATTCATAATTTCAGGTGTCTATATATGTCAATATCCACCAGTGAATTACTTGTCTTGACTCCCTCTATAGCAAAAAACTTATTGCTCTGGTTAGTGGAAGCTTGGACAAAGAACATCAGACCAGATGTGGGTGTCTACAGCCAGATGATGAACCTCACTGACTGCTGGGGTGAAACCTCCAATGACTGAAACACGGGTCAGATGCCCAGCACACGTCTAAATGTGTCCTGAAAGCACTTTGGACATGATTCATCCTGCCCTTCATGCCTAACTGTGGTACTGATCTGTCATTCTGGAGCAATGACTCCTCTTACTGTTTTAGCTGTTTGCCAAACTTTATGTGATCTGCAAAGGTTGCCTGCAGTGAATTTTTTTCTTGCGATGGATGAGTTAGAATGACCTCAAACACATTCTTTAGAGATCCTATCTACCTATTTATAGCATTTCAAAGGTCTTATCAACATGATATCACCACAAAAGCCTTTTAACTGGAGACAGAGAAGAGCTGCCTTTTGGGTTTAATGCATCCAAGCATTTATGCCACCCTCATTCACATAGTTTCTGAGTATTTAACAAAAGGATGCAAACAGTCTGTATATTTACTGTCTCCAAGGTTTGTCTCCTCTGACAAGAAATACAGCTCTAGAAAGCTGTCCACACAGCTCTCATAACCATACTCTTGTAAATACATGGTAGAATTATTATTGGATTAAGGAGAAGGATGCACCAACATCAAGTGTCTTGCAAAAACCTGTCTTGAAGTGACAATAAGGCAAATCATGTAAAATTAGGGGGAAATCTGCCATAAGCAAAGGCTGTGCCTGTTTTTCGTGGCCTATTATTTTTATTTTGCTATGTGATGACAGCCTTTCTATATTTCTGTCTGAGTGAAGGGAGCTTAGAAAAGAGAAACTTTAATAACTGTCAAGGTGAAGGAAGAAAAGTCAGAAGAGTGAATGGCAAGAAGCAGTGTGCAGAGGTAACATCTTCTTGATTCAAATAGTCTAGACCATACCTAAAGAGAGGGTCAGTTGGAATAAATTAATTTTTCCCTATTAAAGTAGATATTTTAATAAAAGCAATGATTCGGTTCTGTTCAAAATTTATATTTTGACTGAAGAGCTCAGATTTCTTTAGACTCGAAGTCTGTTTGTAGATTTTCGAGCCACTTTTCGGGGGTAAAACCCCTCAGTGTGGGTGCAGTATCATATAACTGTTGTAAGTGTTTTACATCCCTTTTACACCGTCTTTCCAAAAGCAGAGCTCGGAGAGTGTGCTGAAAGGCCAGGGCCTATCTTCTAAATCTCGGTACAACAAAAACCTACAACTGTACACAACTTTCATCCAGGAATTTAAACATTTCCCCACTCTTCTACCTCATGCACACACATGTGCTCTGGACTCCTGTTCCCTTTCCCTGAGTGAACATCAGCAATCAAACAATGACCTGCAAGGAATGAGACACACAATTAGCAGTGAAATACAAAACAGCTGGTGCAGCTGAATAGCTGTTATTCTGAGCACATGAACCTGAAAAGATACTGTTTAGCTTATAAGACAAACAAAATTTCCCTTCTGCTTGATCTCAGAGACCATCTACCATCAGGAGCTGTCCATTTTCATTTAGTCTTTCTGATGCCAGGGCCAACTGTGCAGGGTTATAAACAAAGAGCAGAAAGTATCACTTTCCTTGTTAATTTGACAGTAAACAGTACTAATTTGACCATGCAGCTGTTTATTGATACCGCCTCCCCAACAATTTAATATACAAAACAGTAGCCAGCGTGCTGAGACTGCACTGTTTATAATGTTCAAGGGGCCAGAATGGGCACAATCTCTTGCTGAAAAGCAGACGTCAGGAGGGACTCCCATTTGTGCGTTTGACCTTGTGCCTGGGAAGGCCATGGAAATCAAAGAATCATGGAATCACAGAATGGTTTGTGTTGGAGGTGACTTTAAAGATCATCTTGTTCCAATCCCCTGCCATGATCAGGTCATTTTCTAACAGACCACTTTGCTCCAAGCCCTGTCCAACTTGGCCTTGGACATTTCCATGGATGGGGCAGCCACAGCTTCTGTGGGCAACAAACGTAAAAAAATGCATTACTGAGAACAAGATAAGAAATTTTTTCTTCATAAGTGTCTTCAAGATGGTGTTTCCAGAAGCATTTCTTACTAGTCTCTGATTTCTGTGAGGTCAATGGGAACACTATCATCGTAGTGTAGTGTCTGCTCAACTTGCTTGCAGTGTCATGACACCGAAAATGGGTCTTAAGTGTTTGTTTATAAGACAATCTTAGTACGAAGAGATGAAATGCTGTATTACATGAAATAGTAATTGGTGACATCTACAAATAGTAATATCTTCATGCCTTTTTCTTTCCCCAGCCAAACTTATGTCCCACCTTTTTTCATTCGTGTTTGTGGTTTTGACCTGCAGCTGCCAAATGCTGAGAGAGGTCATCAGCTTCTCCAGGGACAGGAAGGGAGAAATTCCACAGCAATGCCATCTTACCGATTTTATTTCTCAAGAATAGTCTAGACATGGCTTTTATTTGTGTGGCCAGCGCTCTGTGACACACTGCCAGGATATAAAGCATCCTGCTGGAAAGCTGATGTCCCCATCCAGAGAAAACCGAACCTACACAAGCCTAAGTAAACAACATCAGCTGTCATATTTGAGAGGCAAGTATAGCAAAAACAGAGTCAAGATTTTTTCTTGCCCCATTTGCATGATTTTTAGTAAGAGCTTCTCGCTTTTGGCTTTTCTTACACCTATTTTGTTAATGCTTCCTGAGAGCGATGACTGATGCTGTATCAGCTCTTTGGATATAGGATTGTTTTAAAGATTGTAGTGAATGTTTGGAAGAATTTGTGCTACTTGATTATGCCAAGTTTTGATTGGATCAATCTGACTTAGCAGAGATGGTGATATCAACTTTGATTTTTATTTTAAATCACTGTTACCCAATTTTCAAATTCAACAGTTTATTAATTAAAAATACATGTACGGTTTTCATTGGGCTGAAAGAGAATTTAAGTGTGTGTATAATATTCTTATGTGCATTGGCAATTCCAGGTGTAGCAGAGAGAGATGAAAACTGCTTTCCACCAAATACAGAGAAATCAAAGGTACAATATGGGCATACCAGCAGAAATACTGCAGCTCCACTTGCTTTGAGATTTTACAAATAAATTGAATTTTTTAAAAAGTGTTTAACGTCCATATATTCCTCCTAGGATATAAATAAAGATCTAAGTATTTGATACTACATGCTGACAGTCTTTTTGATTCTCACTGCACGCAAAATCAGGAGCTGCACATATCTGTGGTGCTCACAGCTGCCTCATGACAGGTAGCTGCTGAGATGTTCCTGGGATCTGTTGGGTTAGGATATTAAAATGTCACCTCTCGTGACATAGCTGGGCAGAATTGCCAGTTCTCAGGGTGGTGGAATGTTTGCAAACAAGTGGGGATGAACCTTGCACTGTACGCACCCCGGGCATGGTTTCAATAGTGCTGTAAAGTCTACAAGCGCTGCTGGGAATTGTTCTTCCATGTGGGCCTGAAAAAAGTCTTCTTTTCACTGAGCTCAAACAAGCTTAGCTTATCTGGGAAATGTGCTTCTTTCCTCTTCTGGGGTTTGTATTTCAGTGGTACCAATCGCAGCCATACTCAGTAAAGAATCCTGTGTCCAACGTATCCTGAACTGGCATGGAATCATAGAATCATGGAATCACAGAATGGTTTGGGTTTGGAAGGGATCTTAAAGATCATCTCATTCCAACCCTCCTGCCATGGACGGGGACACCTTCCACTAGAACCAGGTTGCTCCAAGCATCATCCAGCCTGGCCTTGAACACTTCCACAGCTTCTCTGGGCAACATGTGCCAGGGCCTCACCACCCTCCCGTAAAGAATTTCTTAATATCCAATCAAACCCCGCACTCTTTCAGTTTAAAGCCATTCCCCCTTGTTCTAACACTACCTATCCTTGTAAAAAGTTCCTCTCTGACTCTCACTCGGCACCACCAAGTTAATTTTGTGGTTTTGGGTTTTCCCTATATGATACCACAACTTCAACAAGGGAGCTATGTCTGAAAGGCAGAAAGTGGCCTACAGCCACAAGCTTGCTCCAGTGCTGCTGACTTGCTCTTTCATATCACTTTGCGTGTCGTTTTGCATTTGCTGGGCTGAGGTAAGGGGCAGTACTAGAAAAGCCAACAAGTGGCTGTAGGTCATCTGGTGGTGCATCTAAATAAATCACTTGTGGACCACAATTAACAAAAGCCAGCCTGAAAGAGTGGTACAGCACTTCTCTGAGGCAGTTGCAGAACAGCCCTCGCATATCCCTTTCCCCTCATTTTTCTTCTGTGTACATTGGCCCCTCTCCTGGCTCCAGACATGAAGACCAGTGCTTGCACTTGGTGAACCTGGCTTGGATTTGCTCTCCAAGTTTTCATGGAAGCCAAGGCCTCTTGAAGGTCTTAAGGATCTTTGCAAATGATAAATGACATGCTCTGTTTCAGTGCTTTGTTGTCTTGAGCCCAGAACACAGTTTGCCGGTTTCTTGAGTTCCTGTAGATGGCAACTGCAGGACAGTTGTCCTCGGCTCTAAAATAACATCTAAAATGTTTTAACTGTCTAAAATAACATCTAAATGGTGAGATTTAAGCTCAGGGAGCCAGGAACAGGAAGGGTCCTCCCAATTGAAACTAATTGGATCCATGCTCCGATATCCGTGCCTGTTTCCAAAAGGGTATAATGATTCCAGCCAGACTGTTTGCTCAGTGTCAGTCTGAATTTAACTTTATGCTACTTCGCTTTATTTTAATTTGACATTATTTTCATGTTTATTTTACCTAATAAGTGAATCATTTAACTATAAAAGACTCATTTTGGAGGGTTAAGGGTGGAATCTGGAATGGGTGAAGCTTGGAATAACCACTGACCTGCTCAATTATGCTGGAGTAGGGCATGAGCAATGATGTCACGTCAGGGAGGCAAGCCAGACACGTAGGGGTGAGCAGGCCTGCCATTCTCTCTTCCTCATCATTGGAAATGTCAGCAGACTTGCTTGAAGGACAGATACAGTTGAGTTGGTGATAAAGACACACCGAACTCTCCACCAATCCGAACACATTGATGTTATTGTTGAATTTTACTTTGACGAATGGATTCTAAGAGAAAACTAATGGCATTAGTACCACAAAAATACCGTTTCACTCAATCTGCAATATCATGATACAAATGAAATATGAGGGGTACACAGTATGTGATTCAAAATGTGTCCTGTGAAACTGGGAAACTGTTTTTGAAAACTGGGTTCTTTCATCATTTCTCAGACTATCTTCCAATATAAGTTGTCAGCTCTTCAACAGTGAATTGAGCTATTCCTGATTTATGCTGTTCTGAAGGTATAATTTAGTAAAAGATACATTAATGTCTCATGATTTAGAGGGAATTGTTTCCTTTGTTCTCACTTGAGGTGGGATTTATCTTGTATAACTTTAGAAAGCTACATTGAGGATGCTCACCCAGGCATCTATTATAAGCAAAAGAAAGAAACAGGATCCCTTGGGGATTGCTTAATCTAGTCTGGTTTTTTATCTATATTTGGAAGAGATACATCATGGGTTTAAAATGCATCTCCCCCTGAGAGAGCTGGAGGGGTTCTGCTGGGAGGAGAGATGGCTCCAACTTATTGTGGCCCTTCAATATCTAAAGAGGGCTAATAAGAATAATGGAGAAAGACTTGTTACCAGTGCCTGTAGTGTGTCACTACAAGGGTCAATGGTTTTAAACCGAAAGAAGGGAGATTTAGATTGGACATAAGGAAGAACTTTTTTGTGATGATGGTGGTGACCCTGGTTGGTCTGGATGATCTTTGAAGGTCTTTTCCAATCCAAACTACGCCATGGTTCTATGACTCTGTGACTATAGAGTCCAGAATGATTACTTCTATGCAGAAGCGTATACCTGTAGTCATACAAACTTGGTTCTTGTGGTCTAAAACTGAAAATTTGGAAATAATGTGGTCTGACCCACATGTTGCCTGGACAAATCATAACTTTAATGTAACTACCTGTATTTTCTGGAAAAACATCCATTACTGGTATGGAGATCTTCTGCTCTGTTTGGACTACTTATTTCTAGAGCTATACTTCCATTTGTACCTGCCAAAACATCTCTTGTTTGACTGGGACGAGGTTACTGGCTGATCCAATTCACTTGGTTATGAGGCTTAGTCTTCATTTATTATTTAGCCACCTGGAAAACTTTGTGCAATCTGAAAACTTTATGAAAAGCAATATTTATACTTGTTCTCAGAACAATGATCAAAGTACTGGATGACATGACAAAATACCAATTCCTGTAGGAGCCCAGGGCAGGGGGGTACCATATTAAAAACTAATTTCCTGTTGACAGTCCTATTTCTGAGATCTCTTAGCTAATAATTTCTTAATTCATTTCACTTATGTGCTGCTGAGACTGTGTAAAGTTCATGGTTGCAGAAGAATGATGATGCAGCCAACTGACCTTGCAAAAGCCTATGTACCTCATGTATCTCAGAAAATATTTTTATAGACCAAATGTGTTGGTTCAAAATAGAATCAGGTTAATTTGAACTTACTGGGCAGCCCTAATTATATATTATTTCTAAATTCTTTGCTTATTGAATCACTTTTCTACATTCCTTTAATTTTGCCATGACTTAAGTCACATCAGTCAGCTATCTGCATCATCTCACTTTTCTACCTTGGAAAACTTGCACATGAATTTTGATCTTCTGGAATTCTGAGCTTCTATGGTTATTAAAAATAAGTATGACCCCACCAAAATCTCTCTCAGGTAGTTTTTAGGTGCAAATGACCAAGATCTATTGAATAAAAAAATTTCTTTATTCCTCAGATTGCCAGAGCGTCTGTGTTGAAGGCAGTTAGGCTGGAATCCAAAGTCTCTTCCCACCTACAAACCACAGGCACCTGAGCTCAAGGAGAACCTCTGTATATGGGTCCCATGCAATCCTTGGCTGAAACATGTGACCACACATGAGTTGCTGTTAACTGTATGCAACACTTCTTATATTGGAAAGAAGTTGATGCAAGATCAATATGTTTGAGGAACGACTGACCATGAGATCGAACTCCCAGAAAAGGACTGCACAAAAAGACCAAATAACTGACGTGCACAAATCCATATCCTGACCATCTTTTTCCTGTTATCCTTACCTCTCAAGCACTGCATACTGAAATCCTTTTGTGGGCCAAATAGCAGAAAGGCAAGTCCTGCCCTCATTAATAACAATTCAAGCCCACAGAAGCCATTAGGATTGGAACACTCCCACTGGCTGCTACTTTTAGCCCAATGCTGATGCTTTTCTGCTTATGCAAAACCTCATTGATGAGATTTGGGATAACCAAAACCAAATGCGCCTGATTTAAGAGAATGATGATGTTGTGGTCAAGGCACTGGAGTTGGGTACTGGAGACATAAATTTAGTTTCTGGCCATCTCATGGTTTTGCTGTTTGATCATGGGTAAGTAGCACTGTAAGAGTAATATAGTAATGGATGCTACACAGGGGGCTTGGCTAGCTCTGGATCATATTTTAATTGAGATAATGAGGATCTAAACCAGCTAATTTCATTTCCAGCTGTTACAGACCTGAGACAGAATTTCTTTGCACTGAAAAGGAGTTACTCAAAGGATAAAGAGGTAAAGAATAGAAAGTATTAGAGCACAAGTCTTGTCAGCACATGATACCTGAGTAATAAAGAGTTGATGAATGTTTAGTCATTCATAAAACATCTTTCTTGCAAACATTTTTTTACGCTGTTCTTCCATATTAATAGAAATACACTCTCTTAAGGCAAAAAAATTAATTTTCTACAAGATTCATTCTGTTGAGCTGGAAAACAGCCATATAATTTTCTTGTTATTAAGCAGTGTTATTTTCTTATTGACAGGGAAATAAGGCTTTGTGCAATTGTACAACCTGTATCAAACAAACTGAGTTAGGCAGACTTGTCTAAAGTTATCTTGGGCTCTCACCCTCTCTCCACCACAGTAATCTGATCCTGCAAAATTTCACAATGAGTTTTTGGCAGTTATTCCACTAAGGTCCATGACTCTTCCGATAAAATCCTAGGCAGTGATCAGAAAAAAAACCCTTCAAAGCTAGAGAGAGCACATTATTACAGTGGTTGACATAATGTCATCTGGAGGAAGACATTACCACTCAAAATTAACCATGGCCATGTGGTAAGCACTGTGGCTTCTCCTGACTTCAAAGCTCAACATGGTAGTTAACAGATGACAATACCCACTTCCTTGGGCCTTACTGAATTTACTTACTGGGCTTCTTGAAAATTATCTTCCCTACCACATGAGTGACCAAAAAGTAAACCTCCACAGAAAAAAAAGTCATTAGTGTCTGTACAATGGAGTCAAATGTGCCCATGTTTATACGGGGCTTTGATGTGTGTGAACAAGTGCTGACTCTAGATTTTGTAAATTTGGTATAAAGTGTCCCTAAATATTTTTAATGAAGTTTTTGAACACAGTGAGAACATGAAATCTGAGATCAGATATTTTGCAGGTCAAACAAAAGCATACCTCTGCTTGTGATAGTCCACATATTTAGGAGCTTTCATCTATTTGTCTGTCTTATCGTTCTTCAGTCTGTCCATCCAGGGAATCATTAAATGCCCACATGCTTAATTTAACTCATGATATTTTTCTGCTGTGTGTTGAGCAGCTGTATTTGAGTCTGTCTAGGGTAGAAGGATGGAATTAGGTATACTCAGAAGTAGGAAGGAGACTGGGAGAGGTAAGAGAGGAAGGGGAAGAAGGAATGAGCCCCGGTTTTGTGCTCACTGCAGTCTGGATGACTCCCAGCATTTCTATTGCTCATTATTCCTTTGAAGTCAGTAAATGTCTGTGAAAATTACTGGTGAAGTTTTCTCACCTCCACACAACTCTGGTACAAGAGGACAGTTTACTCTCACTGCTGCTTTCTCTTTTATCTTTAATAGAGGTTGGTCCACAGTCTGCGTCAATAGAGCCCAGTCCTTCCCATGTGAATGTTGGCATGGTGGCACTTGATGAGCCGTGGAGGGGGGAGAAAAAATGGGGCTTTTTTAATACCTAGGATATTACATTTGAACATAAATAAATAATTAATCCAACCAACCTGAAAGAACATTTTGTAGTTGTAGAATCAAGCACTTAAAAGCTAATAAGTGCCAGAATTAAGGGTGTCAATCAAGCTCCAAATGTTGCCTTCTGGCACTGTAAATTATGATAGTCTTTAGTTATCTAATCATATACATTTTTTCCTCAAGGCTTCTAGTAATTTTTTCCTCAAGGCTTCAAGGTATCTAGTAATGCACATGTAACAATAAGGAGCAGAAAAAGAAATGGAAGATTTACTTATTAAGTTTGCATCAAATGAAGCACAGCTGAGTGTAGAAATGGAGCTGCAAAAAAAAAAAAAGGAGCTAATAGCTGCAAAAGGGGAGTTAAACCACTAATTTTGAGATCATAAATTTTTGACAATTATTATGATGTCTTCTTCATCTCTCTATCTGGGGAAGTGTTGACTCAGATTATGACTAACCATCAGAGCAGTCATCACTTTGAAAAAGTGGTTCCTCTAAGGCATTACAGATTCTAGCTGGTTGTGAAACCGTAAATGCAATCTTCACACACATTCAAATTTAGAAGATTTATAGAGGTGTACCAGAATTGCTATTGCACCTTTACTGTTTTGACGGAAACAATACCGATACATGATTAAACCTTTCAAAGATTTTGCCCAGCAAACTGGGAAGTCCTTTAAGTTTCTTTAATCTCATTCATTCCTCTCTTGCTGGTAGAAAAAAAAATTAGAAGTTCTAATTTTGAAGGCATTTTGTTATGGACAGTCAAGCAAAGCTGTGTTCTTACACATACAAGTCATGGACATAGTGGTCTTCTTGACCTGTCCCAAAGCAAGCAAACTAATGATAGAACTGGTGTTCTCTGCCTAAGCTCTCCTGAAGGAGACCCAAATCAAAGATTACCTGAGCAAAAGATCTACAGCATCTCTTCAGTGTCTTTATATCATTAAACACCTCTGGTCTCACCATTATCAGCAAGGAGGTGAAACACAATTTCACTTGTATCGACTCAAAAACTGGTCTTAAACCCATCACACTGTAACATCCAGCAGAACAAGGCTGATTTGGCAGCACATCCAGAGCAGTTGTTGGTAATGCACTGCAAAGGTCAGTTTACCCTCCAATCATCACTTAGGTCTGGAGTAGAAAGAGACCTGATATTTAGTCCCCCCGCCTGTACAAACCAACCCCAATGCCGCTGCTCCTAATGAAAATGTCAGTCAGGGAATGATAATGCTGCTGGCGACCTCATCATGTATGTGTACAGAGGCAAAAGATAGGAAAAGCATAAAGCCTATTTTCTTCTGTTTTGAAGCCTGCTTTGTAACCTTACTGATGTCTTTCTAATGTAGTTTTACGTGTGTGCATGTGACATATCAGAATTAGAGGAATATTAAGTCAGGAAGTCTGGAAAAGACTTCATGAAGATGTTGAAGACATGAACATCATCCATGTTGTTCCTGACATTTTTGCATGTTCTAAAAAACATCCTATAATGACAAACTCAAATTCCTAGGCAATATATTTTCTTAGCTTTAAGAAGTTTCTTCTCTTGTCAAATCTAAATTGTTCTTGGTGAATTTCAAGCTTATTGCTTCTTGTTTTTCTTCCCTTCCTCCTTGTCTGCACCTTGTGCGTCCAAGCTCATAAAAATTCTGAACTGTCCAAAGCAAAATTTTGAATTTCTCGGTCTCCCAAAGAAAGTTTTAACTTCAGTTATGTACCCCTGTCTAGGAAGACATGGTTTAAAGTAATTGGATTTTCACTTTCATCTTTGAATATTTTTTTGGTTTAACCTGGTTTTCTTGGTTGAAGCTCTAGAGGAAGCTTCGGTATTCTCCAGCTGTGGAAGAGCTTGTTCTTCTCAGTGACTTAAAGAGCAGCCCCACACAGCCTGGTGAGGAGTTGCTCTTGAGGTGAGGGAATGGTGCTTTACTCCTCTCCCAATTACCAGGAGTAATTTTTGAACACCTCCTTTCACTAGGGATCTCAACAGGCAAGTCTATCTCATGTGTCCAACATAAAATCTTTTACCTTTACAATTAGAAAGGACTTCAGACATTGTGTCTGCTTGTGGTGAGAGATACTTACCTAGAAAGCCACTGTAGTGAAATTTGAAGTGAATCCGTCTGCCACCCTATGTCACAACTATGTGTAATAAACATGTTCCCTTCCAGATTTACTGAGAAATTTCAATTATGTCCATATAAAATTTTATGACATTTCAGACAGGTTTTATCAGTTCTGTCTACCATCTCCATTTCTAAAAATGCTTTTTCATTGCTTGATGGGTTTTCTTCTCTTTTTTTTTTTATTTTACATCTAATAACATTACTGAAAAGTGATGTGAAATAGATAAATCCGTCAGTTTCCTCTTTCATTCTCAGACTAAAACACGTATGAACCAGAAGATGTGCACGAAGTACAGGAGACGGAAAGAAAATTTAGAAAATCATGTGCATGCCATTTTTTACTTCTGTGGTGAATGAAAACCTGAAGTCCTGAAGTACCAGAGGCCTGCAAGACTTGCAAGGCCGGCATGCTGCTGCCAAGAACATGCTGTCATTTGTGGCTTCTCACACTTCCTTGACCACAAGGGAGCCTGGAGACAGGAATCCACCACGGAGGCTTTGAAAAAGCTGCATTAGGTTATTGAGCAACTGGATTCACGAAACTCTCCTTGTTATCCTATTTGTGGTGTCTCTCGGCTTTGCAGCCCATAGCCAAATGCCAGTTTCTGACAGCATTTTTACCTGGGATAGTGTACATTTTCACACTAGATGGCCTGGTGTCTGTGTTATTCCAGACACAAATCATCTGGGAAAAATGGATATTACATACAAATGCATGCATGCATCCTTCTATTCTTCAAGAGCTTTAGGTCACAAATGCAAGCAAGAAATTAGGAAAAACCACAGTTTAGGTAGTTTTGCAGTCTCAGTTTTCTTTCCATGTGCAGAAGATCTATGGAGGTATTTAAAATGTGTAGACTTGGTGACATGGTTAAGTGATGGGCTTGCCGGTGCTGGGTTAATCATTGAATTTAAGGTTCTTAGACATTTTTTCCAACCTAAACAATTCTGTGATTCTGTAGTGTCTCAAATGAAATGATCATATCCTATCTCTTCCAAACCATTTTGGTCTCACCCAGTGCTCAGGATCAGAAGTCTTGAGACCCAGGAGATGCCATGTGGCAGTACCATAACTTGTGTGAGGATCTGGGGAAATGGAGTAAGGGACTACAGGGGCAGAAAAGAGAGGTGTAAGAGGCCCCATCTGCTTTCTTGCTGAGATCCCTGCTCTTGGTGCTGGGAACACTTGTGCTTACATCTCCCTATGTAATTAGAATTACTTCATTTCGTTCAGCTGACAGCACAGAAAGCTTGCACATAAAGTTCATTTTTCCTTTAAAAACTAAAGCGCCAACTTCTGTAATTGTGGGAAAAGCCTTAACAGACAACCCTTTTCCCTTGCCCTACTTATACCCACACAGCTGGTGCTTTACCCATCTCCCTCCCCAGCAACCTTCCTCATGCTGCTCAACTCCAGCAGGAGGAGCAATGGGAGCACACGAGAAGTATCCCCCATCTCCCAGCTCCCCCAGCATTACCAGCACCCCTTCCACAGCCAAGAGCAGCAAATTATCTAGAAACTTGTATTTGGCTCAGGGCTGGAGGAAACTCCAAAGCTGTTAAACTTGAAAAAAAAGTCTCTGTGGAGTGTGTGCGACCTCAGAGTTCCCAAAGGCTCATTTCATAGGATAATTTCACTGGGTAATTTCACCGGAGAAGGTTTTCGCAGGAAAAGGCATGTCTCTGACGGTAGGGTAAGCCCCTTGCTGAATTCCAAATCCCTGCTCCGGAGAAGAGGGATAGTAGAATTTTTTAATGAAACACCTATTTAGGTTCTGTTGTGTTTTATACTGTGAGACAATGGAACTTTTTTTCTTGGGCTTTTTTTGGTAACAGGTGAACCGCATTTGTAAAATTTCAGCCCAAATGGTTAAATTCACAGAGTTATGAAGATGTATAAAAGGAGTGTCATAATGGGACGAAGTACAGACTTCACTTACTGTAGACCAGGATATGAAAGCCACATACAGGACAGTGTTCTCTGAATATTGGTATGGAGTTAAGGTCTTATGCAGTTCTGCAGAGGGCTGTGCTCCTGACAGCTTCCTCCCAATGCTGTCACAGAGGGCATGTCCCACACCAAGTGGTGTTAAAGGAGGGCTAGAGTTCCTTTATTCACCTGTCCTCCCCACTGTTAAGTAGATTCCTGGATAGATACAACTGTACCCTTAAAAGGGGATTGGCAGCATTTAGAAATGACACCTGTTAGACTCTTTGCTATTTAGCACTGCCAGGAGGAAGGATTTGTGGCAAATTTAGGGAATACAGCTGATGGTGCCCTGGAGGCACCTCCGAAGTTAGGTGGGAGGTAATTCAGGGATTTGGATCTGAGAAGGATAGTGAGGGCAAGCTAAGCACCCAAGACCTTTTGTGGCTCTGGGCCCCAACAGCTGTGCAATGAAGAATATTGTTAAAAATCATAGAATCACAGAATGGTTTGGGTTTGGAAGGGGCCTTGAAGATCATCCAGTTCCAATCTCCCTGCCATGGGCAGGGACACCTTCCACTATCCCAGGTTGCTCCAAGCTGCATCCAACCTGGCCTTGGACACTTCCAGGGATGGGGAATCCATAGCTTCTCTGGGCAATCTGCGCCAGGACCTCACCAGCCTCACAGGGAAGAATTTCTTCCTTACATCTAATCTAAATCTCTCCTCTTTTAGTTCAAAACTATTTCCCCTTGTCATATCACTGTCTGCGTCTTTCCTTCTTTTTAATGAGTCCCCTTTAGAAATGGGACATTTGAACTGGAAACCACCCTTAAGAAAGGTCTTGAAAATCTCTAGAGAAAGCCAAGCTGTCAGAAAGTAAGAACAAACACTGGTGTTGTCCTCCTGGATTTCCAGTGGTGTGTTTCGGGGTGGAGCAGTGCCATGCAGATGACATCCATCTGCAATCTTGGCACTGAGCACAGCAAGAGATCCGCGCATCTGTGATGGAAGGTGATCCAAAGTGCTTGGCTCTCACGCTTCAGCAAGTACACTGCTAATCACCTAGATGGCCACAGAGGCAGAGGCCAGCTGGTCATCAATTATCCAGAGATTCCTGAGGCTAGAAAGGGCTGACGGGGTTGAGGTTGAAGAATGCACTGAGACTCTTTTGCCTCACTCCACCGGGAAAACAGCAAGCCTGGCTTGGTACAAGCCACTGCGAAATGGCAGGACGTTCTTGTGGTTGGCTCCATCACAGTTTGCTTTGGAAATATTTTGGACATCTCTCTTCTTTGTTGGGCAGGGGAGGAGGAAGTGTTTGAACCTTTAAACCCAATGTGTCTGGCTCTGTTCCTATTTACTGCTATGTGAGAGGGCAAAGGCAACACTTGAGCTTAGGAGACGAATAGAGCTGGTTGAGTGTTTCATACCTGCTAATTGCTTTTATTAATTTATCTGTCTAAATGGTTTTTGCAAATGTGTTGTGCTTCCCTATTTCACCATCTCTGAAGAACAACAGTTCTTGGGATGGTTAAGCAGTGCATTGACCTCACAAAGGTACTGCTCCATTTAAAAATCTATCCTGCTTTCTTTTCACCTGCTTTTTTCTCTCACACAGCCTTGGGGACAAAACAATATTCCAATAGCAACTAATTGTTTTCTTTTTAGCAACCAGTCTGAATCCTTTATATCACACATACAATATATATACCTACACATATCATACATAGAGCTTTGAAAGGGCATTGGGGTATATAAAGATGAATTCAGAATCTGCTGGTCCAAAATGTGGATTTAGCACCACCAAGAAGGCAGTCTTGTGTGCAGGGTGTTCAGATCTTTAACTATGAGTCCTAATGCCAGAAATTTCACCTCTCTGTGCCTCGAATTATTATCCTATAAAATGGAGTTAATTTTACTTGTCACTTTGTAAAATACTTTGAGGAATATTGGCCAAAATTACCATCTAGGAAAAAAGTGTTATTAATATTATTAGGACTGATGACACAAAGTTAAGCTGCTCCAATTTTATCCAATGGCCAACCACACGCTCCAGTTTTACAAATTGCAGTGTGGGCTATCCAATTTCATGAGCACACTTGCCACTCGGTGCCATAGCTTTATACCTCTGGCTCCACAGTTAACATGAACTCAGTATAATCACCATAGAATTTATGTCAATTTTGTGGAAATGTTATGATTATTCACAGCTGAGACTTCAAAGGCATCTTAAAGCACTTCACAGCTGTAGAGTTTCCCATCATGAGTCTCAGGAGATCTACCTGCTGCACTCGCCACCAAGCCTGGAAATCTGCCCACCGAGCTTCAACCTGCGCCCACACAGGGAGCCCAGCTCCTGCATTTATGGGAGTGAGCCTGGGACAGGAACATTCACCTCTGCTTTCACTAATTGGCCCAAAAGTGAAATTTTCTGGGTCTGTGCAGAGATGGACAGGGGATTGTCCACAGCTGAAGTATAAAAAAGGAGGCTCTTTGGATTATCAGTCTAGGATTCTATTTTATTCTATAATGTAAACAAGCACAAATCCCCAAAAAGCTGGGAAACGAACCTTTGCTAAACCTCTGTGCTGAAACTCTGTGCCATGTGCTCACTGGGTCACTCAGCTGGTCTGTGCTGGCTGCTTCATGGTGTTCCTGAGAAGCACTGTGGGAAATGACACATTGGGATTTTTGGGAATGAAGAACACATGGACATGATCTATGCTGCGCCATCTGCTCTTAGAACCAGAGAAAGGGACTTGACCCCATTTAGTTAATATTTTAATAAATGTAGCTGTTCTGAGCAGGATCCTTTGGCCTGTCTTGTAAAACTTATCTTTAAAAAGCCATTTTCCGGATGGGAAAATTAGCAAATTGTTTAAAACTAGCAAAGTAACTGAAAACAATACAGAGCAATTTCTCTTATATGGATGCAAGCCATGCTTTTAGAACCAGAAGTATCATCATTTATATCTAGTCAATCACCTTTCCTACAGTAACCAGAATTTCTGCATGCACACTCTTGAGATTGAGTGACAAATATTTTTCTTAATTTGTCGGCAGAAATGAGAGCTTTTATAATTATTATTATAGATGTGGTGCTTAGGGACATAATGTAGCGGTGTACTTGACATTGCTGGGTTAATGGTTGGACTTGATCATCTTAAAGAGTGAGTGAAATGGGCTGAGAACCCCTAGGATATTTGACAAAATGTTTCAAAACAAAGGCAGTGCACATAAAATAATGTATCATATAATATATAATTTAAGTTAAATACTTTATGTTTGAGCAGTAACTATCTGCTTTTGGTACCATTTTACTACCTATATGAGGAAAAAAAGTGAGGTTCTGTTGCGTGGGAACTCATTTAAAGTCTCAAAATAACCTTTTTTTTCTTTTCCACGGTGAAGAAATGAGAGATCTGAGTCAAAAATGAAGGTCTTCTTATGCTGCATGTTGTACAGAAAGAGAGGAAGAAGGAGGCTCTGATGCTGAAAGATAACTGTCTGGAGAGATGAGATTACGGGCACTAAAATGCAAGTACTGTTTTCCTGACGTTGTAAAAGGGGAACTAACAGCTACATGCATCATACAGAGGTTTGAATACCAGTTTTATCTGAGATGAGAAACTTCCAGCTTGGAAAAAAATCTATTCCAAGGAGCATAAGCCTCTGTAGCCTCTCCAGTATCATCAGATCTTGCCTTGGAAGGTACAGGGATCAAGATGACCTTGTGGTTGTACCCAGCTACTGACACTTTGCTGCAAAAATGGCCATGGGCAGGGTTGTCATCTTGTGGGTTTGAGGCTGAGTTCCAGTTCTGGTCCAGCACTCAGCTTTCACCTATCTGTGATGGAGAGGTACTGGGCTCCGTTTCCATTTTTCCTTCCAAGCGTTTGCTCAGTGCTCCCTGCTGGCAGCAGCTGCTCCCTGGGGCGTTTAAAATGGAGGGTGCTGCTCCAGAAATGAAACAGAACAACCACCTTCTGGTCTGAAATCTGTCTGAAAAGTGAGCTCCACGTCACCAGGGATTGCGCTCCCCCTCCGCTCAGAGGAAGCTCATCTGCAGCACCGAGGCCTGAGGCTCGCAAGTGTCAGACGGGTCCTGCTTACCTGACACGTCAGGGTGCAACTCAGGAGCCTCCAGAGCGGAAAGCCACGCCAGGAGTTGTAATAACTCATATCCTCTGCGGGCTGGTGGAAAGAGGACCTGAAACTCAGGCGCGCCAGGGTCTTGCACCAGCCACACACCGTTCTCAGCGCCAAATTTTGGTCCTCGTGCATCACTGGGGGTTTTGCATGAGAATTAAGGTTTGGTTTATTAAGCAAATAAAATTTCTACCTCGTATCAGGTCTTCACCTGCATATTTTTAACTTTTTGAGCAGTGAAATGGTGGCTTATGCATTTGCAGCTAAATAAGGCCGCGAGATTAGGTAAGCATGGTAATAAGGAGTTATGGAAATGCACTGACCACAACTCAAAGTCACTGTGTAGGAGAATGCACATGGTTGGGGGCCAGGTTTATGAGGAATAAAAATCTGAATGATGCTGTGCTCAAGAGTCATGGGCCTTGTGTTTTCTTAATGCCAGGAGTGATTTATTTCTTGTAAACAGCTTTGCTCAATTGGGGCATCCAGTTACTACAGACCTTGTTTGGTATAAAAACTAACGGCATAGAAAAATATTGCTCTAGCAAGGTTTAACTGGTCGTCAGCCCAAACATGTGGCTGAACATGAATTCCACTGCTTGAAATATCCTCTGGTCGTTCAGCAACATCTTAATGTCAAGAGGAGATTATAGTCAGCGTTCCCGTTGAGCCGTGACTCAGAGGTACTGTATGGAAAGAGGACATTTCCAGCAAAAGCGTGATATGGAAACTAAACACAGTGCTGGAAATCTTCCCTCCCATAGAAAAAAAGAAATGTGAAAGGCTAGCTCTTCTGAAGTGGAAGTTTGGCTGCTGCTGGGAACGTTATGAAAATACACATTACATGCCTGGTTCCTCATATATAACTGTGTTTCACAGCACGTTTCATCACCCACCTTTGCCCTTCCTTTTTTAATTCAGAAAAGGCGCAGGAAGAGACCTTACTTCTCAACAAAAATAAATGAAAAACCTTGGAAAGCTGACATTTTTGCTAAGCAGGAACTCTGATAAGTTGAAATGGTGTCGTTTTGCTTGTGTTGCATAAAAGCTGGCTATTAACATACCTTAGATACTTTGAGAGGTATGGAAATGTTTAAAAAAAACATGGACTGAAGAGATTGGCCTCAGTGAAATTTACATTAAAAAACCCAAGGAGACACTTAAATATTCATAGTTTCCATTTCTAATCTTTCCGCACGTAAGTTTCCTGACATACATAATTCTCAGCTATGTTTGTGAGATGCCCGGCATCCCAAGGTCAGATGCATATTTCTTGTTGGGATCCAGACTGGTTATTTTAAATGTTCTGATCTTGTACAGGCTTACACACAAGAGTAACTATAAAATGATCAAGACTATGTGCAGTTTTAAAGTCAGCCACATAACCGTGAATATTTAAATTTTTTAAAAATATATTCATCTATATATATATACATATGTGTTTGCAGGATCATGTGATATAGAATTTAGGGAAGAAAAAATAAAAGTACCACTGTGCATAAATACTTGGTTGAAGGGGGTAGGGGGAAAGAAGGTGGAGCCAGACTCAGCTCAGTGGAGGCCAGTAAATGAAGAAAAGGCAGTGGGTAAAAAAATGAAACACAGCAATTTCCACTTAAACATAAGAGAAACCTTTTTCACTGGGCAAGTGGTCATGCACAGGAACAGGTTTCCCAGGGAGGTTGTGGAGTCTCCATCCCTGGACATATCCAAAACCCAACTGGACAGAGTCTTGGGCAACCCGCTGCAGGTGACCTTGCTCTGAGCAGGGGCCTGGATTGGGCAATCTTCAGAGGTGCCTTCCAGACCAAGCAGTTCTGTGATTTTGCAATTCTGTTGAAGAGAACACAATTACTTGGATTTATCTGAAGAATGATTTCCTCAGTTGCTTAACTTCATTAAAACCCATAAAAGTTTATAGAGAAATTAAGTGATGGCCTTTGCTCCAGAATAAATCTGCTCTACTCATACATAAGATTGATTTTAAATAAATTCTTTGTTTTAGGTCCTCAGGTGTATTTGGTAGTCTTATGCAAATGTAGTGAATTTCACAGGTTCATCATTCAGTTTGTTTAAAAGTTCTTTCCTCTCGTGTGTTTGGAAAAACTGTGTTTCCATTTTCTTTATTCTTTTAATTCTTTCACTATGAGGGAGAATACATAGCAAAACTTATTATCTCACATATCTTCTCATGAAATTGTACCTATGCAAAACCAGCATGTGACAAATTTCACTAGCACTGGAATAAAAGTTGAAAAAAATAGGGTGAAGCAGCCTAAAGGGTTATGCAAAGAGTGCCCAGGTAACAGCCTTTTGCTGAAAGGGTGGTCCATTAGCATTTTTTCAGTATATTTCTCTTCACTTGACAATTTTCCAGTTTTCTATGTGCAGTGATTCAGTTCCTAGCAGAGAATGGCCTGGGTCCAGTTATGATACTGGCCTTAGAAATGATTTGCCATGAGAATCTGAGCTGAATTTCACAACCAAGAACAAAGGTTTTGGACATTCAAATCCTGAATCGGATATGAATTTTGTGGTTGGGGTTGTCTGAAATATTTGTTGTTGCAGGAGACCTGGACCTCACTGTTCTCACTGCATAAACTGCATTAAAAGTGGCTTCTTCCATTAAAAATCCAGCAGTCTTAAAAAATCCCACTCTTCTACATTCAAAAGCCAACTGTTCATCAAAATAGTCCAAGACTGTCCACCCCTGAGGTGTACCACTGCAGTGGGAGTGTCTGGTGTCTGGACCTGGAATAAATCATCCAGTGGGATAGAACTGACCACTGGCCACCCACTGGATGAGGATAAACCAACAGATAACCCTGGAGTAAAAGTCACTGAGGCATTGCTGGTCAGTATGATAAGGACTGGGATAAGTTTTTTTTCAAGTTGGTCATCTTTAGACAGTGTGGCAAAGGACATGTTTAAGAAGGGGACCACAGTAATGAAAATAGGGAAAGTTTAGGGATATTTATGATAAACTTCTTCCAAACTCAAGGGGGGAAAGGGTGTGAATATATTAGAAAAAAAAAAAGCAAATAGACAATAAAGATTAAATTCACAGGCAGTTCAGAGCCTCTACTTCCTACCAGGCAAAGAGGTGCATTGAAATGATGCTGACTCTTGGAGAACTGTAATTTGATTTGTTGTGCTGCAGTTCAGAGGAGAATCCAGGCTCTGGTTACTGTAGCACTAAAGATCCCCTTACTGCTGGCGTAAACAGGAACCTCTTCCAAGTGCAGATAAGCAGCAAAGGATGTAATATTGAATTATTCTGCCAGTCTAGAGGTGACCCTTCTGCAGCAGGCTTGGGGCCGACATGTGCATGGCAATGCAGTGAGGTACATCCCACTGCTGCTTTCACTGTGTCTTTTCTGTGGCTGGGAGGGGGCTTTGGTCCTCAGGGCTGTCAGCTGGGCATCTTTCCTGAGCACTGCATTCATTTTACGAAGTAAATATCACTGGGCCGATGTGTGCACTTAGCCTTGATGAAGTCATTAATGTGGTTTCCAGCATACTCTTCATAAAATTCATGGCTGCACTTAATTGCTACCATGTTCTTCCTCCTCACATGCTCTTATATTAACAAGAAAAAATGCTGAAAGGCCTAATAAGCTGCACACAGTAGAGGAATGCTTGAAATGCTGTTAGCTGGTCACATCACCGCAGACATGCAGGCCAGTTGTCAAACAGGGGACTGTGTGTTACTTGAGGCACTGAGCAACAGCACAGCCAGAGAAGTGGCTCATCTCTGTTCTCCTGACCCAAATTCTGCCAGCATATGCCCAATGCTGGGCATGATGGGTGGGTGGGGAGAGGAGGGGGAAGCCCCTTATTTATTCTTAGAGTCCTGTCACCTTTTTGGCTGGCAACTCCTGTGATGCTGAGCTGGGGGCTCACTGAAGAAGACAACTTTGATATTCTCCTAGGAAAAAGTAGAGTTTTCCCACCAGGGACAGCCTTTCTTGCTGAGAATTCCTGTGTAGTGTTTCTGAACTTACATCTATACAAAGAGCCAGGACAATGCCTGGGTTCTGCCCAACCTGCTTAATTTGGGGCTTTCTTTTGGGAAAAGGGAAAAAGGGGAGTAGGACGCTAACTAGCTATTGGATGGATCAATTTCAGGTATTTTTTCCTTTAAAGGGTTGCATTTATCTCACTTTAACTCCTTAAAAGTTAAATTTCTTTTCTAGACAAGTTGTTTATTCTCTTGTATGGTTAGCACCTTCACAGTTCATCAATCCCCCCTATTTAGGGATATTTTATCCCTCAGTAATCTCTGCCTACTCCTGATCTTAAAGGTCTTTACCAACCTAATGCTTCTAACATTCTAATCCCTCTCTGACCTTTTCATCCTGAGTTCAGAGGGAATCTCAATGGCTTTCCTAGGCAAGGTCACTAATTTTTGGAGAGCCAAACTTGAGATGAATCCCATTGCCTGTGATAAAATCCCAGCTCCCCAGCTGCTACCCAGCCCCAGGCAGCATTGCCAGGAGGAGCTGTGCTGTGCAGGGTGTTAGTGCCTTGCACTTGCAGTCCTGTTCCTCCAACCCAAATCTCCAGATAAAGTCTGAGCAGTGACTCTGCACAGACATCAGCGTTTCAAGGGCATTGCCCTGATACCATACTCAGTGAGAACAAGATCTTTTGCTTTGTAGGCATATCACAATGCAGTGAGGTCAGGGGAGTCACACCAAGCAGGCATCCAACCTCAAGTACCTAACTTAGGCCAACACAGAGGCTGCTGGAAGACGAGGTCAGGGAGTCAGGAACCTCCTCCAGCCGAGTTGGCTGGCCTGTGCTGCTGAGTGGTCTGATGGGTGCACAACTCAAACTACCAGGATGGGTTTTCTTTGAGCCAGTCATTCCCACCGGCCTGAAGTTTTGGCTCTGGGGACAGTCCAGTGCCTAATGACTGGGGGACTTGCCACTCTCAGCTGCCAAAATTGTTTGGTCCACTGTTGAAGTGTGGCTTGGGAAGCACCTGGGTGGGCATAACACTGTGTACCACCTCTAAACAAGAATGGAAACGTGCTTTTCCACCCTTCCACGGTGGGTGAAACAAGCTGCAAGTAGGGCATAACTGTCCTGAGCAGGATTTAACCAGAAGCTGGTGAATGGGACCTTCACTTTGAAGTGCCTTGGTTTTAGCAGAACCAGGAAAAAAACATCCTTTGTTCCCATCTTCCTCCAGAAACTGACATTCAAAGCTTATCAAGAAGCATCGACAAAATATTTGAGGGCTAAACGTATCACCATCTGGAATGGGACTGCCAGAAAGAAAGCAAGAGAAAGACTCCTTTTTCACATGTAACTTGTTTAATAAAAATAAAATTCCTCTTGCGTTTCTGACATGGGACTGTAACCACTCCACCCTAACTCGCTTTGTCATGCTCAGATCTATGAAGTAAGAGGAAATTATGGAAATTTATCATGTCTGGGTTCTCGGGATTGATTATGACTTGCTGCTTTTATCTTCCAAACAGTCACTAAATCTAATTGCCTTGTTGTAATGGATTAACCCCTGTGGTCCACAGTAGCATTTATATTGTGTTCAAAGAGACTGTTACAGAGTTAGGGTACTTTTTTTCAGCAATATACTTTCATAACATGTAGGTGCTCTATGGACATAACTCACCCTTTGTGGGTCTTGGGGGTCTAATTGGTTCATTGTTCTGCCTTTCTGCAGGGGATGAATTTCACATCACTTTGGGAGCAAGTATAGACGGGTCAAAGGGCCTTCCACAGCATAACCATTTCTTTTAAATTACAATGCAAGCAGATTTTGAAACCCTGTGCTCAAACATCAGCATCTGTATTGTAATCAAAAACACTCCCTTGCTGATATTTGTGGGATTAGTATTATTATTAGTCATTGTGCCTCAGCCCCTGGGGAACCTGAACTCCGGGGTCAGGTCCCCAACAAGGAGCTGTATAAATCCAGACCCTGTGTTAATAAAGTTCCCACTTAAGCTGTCTTACACTGTGTTTTCCAAGGCCTAGTGGCTCACACACGGGCCCTCCTGCTGACACAGCGGGTCCTGGTGACTGTCCAAGTGTTGGTGACGAGGTCTTGTAGGTGCGAGGCAAGGAACAAGAGGTGGCTGTAGACAGCAGTGGTGGGGTAAGGTGACAACTGCTGCTCAGTGTGACAATCAGCAATCAAGGTGTTCCAGTACCCTAAATCCTGACCAGTATCTTTGGAGGTGCAATAGGAGAACAGTGATTTAAGAGGGGTATGAAATGCAGTAAAAAAGAAAGTGAAAAATTCAGAGGTAAGAAGGACAGGATCTGCAAAGGTACCATGCGGTGAAGGGCTGCCAGTGCTAAAGGAGGAACACATGTCCCTGTTTGTATCAGAAAGAGGGAAGGAGAGTGCTCTGAGACAGAAAGGGAACAAAAGAAATGGCACTAAAAACCAGAGGAAGGTGATGCTGCAACTTTGAAAGCACTGGTGAGATCTGACTTGGAGAAAGTTCAAGAAGAAAGGAACTCAAACGTGGAGATGGTGAGGCAAAAGTGAGGCAGAAGAAAACTGCACTGAAGGGTTTGGTGATATTATGATGTAGAGTTGTCTGGAAATAGCTAAAAAATATTTAGCTAGAAGGCCACCAAAATTATAAGAAGGTGTACTGGGTAAGAGGAAAATCAGCCAAGTCTTGGGCTCCCTGAGAGTCTCTGTACCCAACAGGGGTGATAGAGAAGCAGCTGAGGATGCGTTCCATTCGTGGGAGGCAGGGCAGACATGAAAAGGGAGAGGAGACACCAAAGGGAAGGGTAGGAGTGAGGAAGCTGGGGCAGAACCAACCAACACCAAAGCAGAGACCAGCAACAGAGATGCTCAGGAGAGTACGGCCCATGCTTGAGGAATCCAATCTAATAGGCAGCTGCTGGTGGAGCAGGAATCTGGCAAGGGATGTCAGGAGAGAGGTTAGACATTGAGATATGTTTTTGTAAAACCCCCTGTAAATGAGACTTGAATCAGGTTTGAGGCTCATAAAATGACTTTTAAAGGAATAATTTCGGATTCATTCTGAAGTGAATAGGAAGCAGTTGTGATCCAGGCTCGCCAGTCAGTAAATCTAATCTAACACATTTCATCACACCAGACACGATTGCAATCTCAGATCAGTGTAAGTGAATGTTTAATAGCTTCAAGCAAGAGAATAGAATAGGTGAACAAATGTCTTTAAATTGCTTGCTTTAAAGAACGGCAAATTGTCTGATACATTTTTGTGGGTGCACAATTGCCAATATTATTAGTTTTATTTGAATTTTTACAACACATGTTTAATTAAAATTACTACGGAAATTCTTGTCTTAACCATTAGAAAAATAATTGCTTTTAGAGATCTCATTCATTCTCAAGTTGGTTTTATATCCTGTTTGTCATACTGATAAGTGCTTAAATGAGTTGCTGCACAAAAATTGTCATTGGAAAATGGAATCTATTTGAAGTCTGCTAAATGAAAATACTTTTTAATTACAGAAATTGCTATGAAATGCTTTCCCGCTGTCTGTACAACTTGAACTGCACACTTTAGGTCTTGCTGAAATGGCTCAAGATGAACTTTTGTTTCACCCCTGAGCTTGGTACAATGGTTTCCAGAGGTTAGTTCAGGAGACTGATTCGCTGATCACTCACTTCTGACCCATCTTCTGACCCATCTTTAACTCCGATATTTTCCCACTGTAGCAAGTCACGAGGATTCACACGAGCAGGCTGAGATTCCTGTGTCTAGGGATATATTATTACTGTGGGTAAAACCATGACATCTTTGCAAACAACAAACCTTTCTTATCTGGGATGAGCTTAACTGTACTACTCAGAATCTGTATTGCAGAATAATTTATAGCAGTTCATTGGGACACAAGCTGATACAGACAAGGAAAACAACATTTGTACATTTTTATGCACAGTTTCTGCAGGGAGCTGTCGCCTTGGTTAACTGTTTCGCTGCCTTTTAAGGTAATTTGTTAATGAGTGTAGACAGCAGAAATTTGCCTGTTAGGAATGTAAATTCACTGCTGCTTTCCCTATGCGCGTATTTTTATGCAAGCTGAGGTACTTCTGGATGTTTCTGTGGTGTGCTTCAGCAGCCATATTTTGAATAGCCCTGCCACCTTGGTTTCAATTCTGTCTAGTGGTGGTGAGTTCCCCAAGTTAATTGTGCATAGAGGCTTTTGGGATGGTGCTAGCCACGCTTGAGAAATCTCCTTTCTCTTCAGAGCCCAGGCAAAGGGGTTGTGGCTTCTCCACAGCCTCCCCAGAGAGAGCCCAGAGCCCTGTTCCAACCCTTTCAGGTGTGCTCCCACAGTGAAAGTGTTCACATGCAAACCCACGGGCTCACAGCCTGAGGACCTGACCTTCTCCTTGGCACGTGGCCACAATATTGTTTCATGAACATGTGTGTGTGTGTATTTCTGCATGTCACATGTAGAAGGCTGATTCCAGGGGAGAGAGTAAGAATATTAACACAAAAAAAAAAAAAAATCAATAATGAAACAGAACAACAACACCACCAAAAAACCCCCAAGAAAACAAAACAAATGGCTACTCTCAAAATGAGTTTGACACCAGAAATCTTCTCTCATGTTCAGACTTCTGCAGAAGGCCCAGGCACTGGCAAGACGAGGACTTAAACAACAAACTAAACAGTACGGTACTGTATTTATGAGGGAACATCATGACAGACTCTATTTAGGTTTTATACCAAAAGCTTAACCTTTTGCAGTCTGTGGGTTTGAGCTGCACTAACAAGAAGCAATTACTGCGGTGAATTACTTTTTTTGCTTACGGTGTACGGCCCCAGGCTTCTCAGTGTGGCTTCTCTCAGAGCTGGCACACATTAGCAGGGGTATATGCCAAAGCTGCTCTCACTTCTCCAAGGCAATGAATCAGAAAGGGCTGTGGTGTTCTAATCAGAACGGATTTTTTTTTTCCCTAGGCTGGGAGTCCATTGCTTTCTTAGAAACCAGGCAGACATAGCAATCCCTCCTGCTCTCTCTTCTGTTCCCCCATAGATAGCTCACTGGAGGCATATATGCACACATTTTGGCTGAGCAGCATGATGGATGAGGAGCCTGGTGACATACAAAGTGCAATTTTCTTTATTTAGATGTCTGCACCTCTCCTGTAGAGAGGGGATTACAAGGATGGGCAGAGAAATCCTTCCTTTCATGCTGGTTGTTGGCTCCCAAGATGTCTCAACACAGAAAACAGCTCCAAGCACAGATTTAGGGAAAGAATAAAGGCCAGAGTTGACAGAAGTTCAGATTCAACAAGTTATTAAGAGCTGCTAAGTGTGTCTGGGCTCCTCACTTTCCCTTGCAGTCTCAGGGTTGACTGGGTGCCCTGAGATTTCATGATCTTCTGTCAACAATTAGCCAGAAAATTAAAACTCATAAGAGCGTAACAGCATGTCTTTACATGGCAGGGAAGTCTGCTTCCATGCCAAGAAACAGAACTGGGGATTCTGTGGGAACGCTGCCATTTGGAGGCACCTGCCATAAAACTATTTATATGCACGTGGATGTGTGTGTGCACGTACCTGGCTCCGTGCATGCGTGCAAGTGTCTGTAGGTGCACACATCAATCCATAAGGGGGTTCGTGGATATGCTTGATACATTTGAGGCAAAACAATGTATTTTCTTCTCCAAATTTCACCTTTGTTCAGTTTTTGCAATGCCCTCAGATGATTCGTTCAACATATGCTTAAAAACAATTCCCTTGTGTCTGGCTTCATTTCATGGGTTAATCATGACCACAAGGTCTGATCTAATATTCCATCACCTCAAAGGGAAGTTTTCCATTGGAGATATTGCCTAAAGACTAAGGGGACAGAAATGTCAATGATCTGATTGTTGAATGGTTGCACATACGTAACACGTGGAGTCACAGCTCCTCATTCAGTAGCAAAAGCGTAGCTGAAAAAATAAATAGAGGCTTGAATTGTTTTCATGGAGATAAAATCAGTTTCAACGGCTGGAATATTCACTATAGTTTGGGTCTATCCTAAGACTTCTTTTCTAGGAAAATTAGTTTCTTTAATGAGCTACATGTGCTATGTGCAGGCTGCAGGCTAATAATTCACAAAAATATGTAACCAATAAGTCCTATCTCATTTTTTCGGCTTCCATGATTCCCTTGGAATTATTCCATATTAATGATTACTTATTAAACAATTTTTGCAAATTATTCTGAACTCACTGGTCAGTCATGGCCAGGCTTTTCAATGGGAGTGCCCACAATTTACCCAGTTCAATGCGTCTGTTTGCATACATTTGTACATTTTTTCCTACATCAAATATTCTGCTATGAAAATGCATTTTTGGAGTTGTTTGGTTTTTTTTTCACTATCATTAGTTCCTTTGCTTAGCACAAGAGTAAGTGTTGTAATGGCAGTGCACACACTCCTGCAACCTTCACCTGTTTTGCCCTGCCTAGTACAGAGGAAATTCAATAAATCACAGATTTCTCCACAGCCAGTGAGCATCAAAGGCCAGTGTAGCTCAAACGCTACCCCTGTGGCAGAGGTTGGATCCCAATACCTGTTCTTCTGCCTATTCAGACAGAAGCCTTCTCAGCTTCACTGAATCACAGCCCCTTTTAGGAAAGTATGTGTTTTATTATAGTTAATTTCATGGCCCTAAAGAAGAGCAGTTGCTATTTTGTGGATCTAAGAATGCAATGGATCTGCATTTATAGCCCATAGCTGACTACTTTTCTTCTATCAAAAAGGAAAATAAGAGCTCTTGTAATTTAGCTGGGAAGACACTGCTCTACAGAGGGAAGAAATCAAGTACATGTTGATGCCTAAACCCAGATTATTTTGTACACAGCAGGCAGGGCTCAGCCAACTCTTCATCCAGAAGCTGTAAGGCAGCTGGCTGGGGAGAGCCCTGATCTCCTGGCTGACAGGTTTGGAGCTGTCTAAAGGCTTGAGATGAGGAGGTCAAAGCCAAAGTTGGAGGAGGCCAAGTGGGGAGGCACAGGACTCTATGGACCCCTGGGAGTTTTCACTGGTGGGAGCAGAGGGAAATGTGTTCATATGTGGTGGCTAAAGCAGGAAAGTGAACATGTTCCATGGACATTGCATGTAAACAGGAACATATGGACGATACCTTCAGGAGCTGCTGCAGGTTTATTTTCTTCTTAAAAATTGTTCTTTCATTTTTTCTCCCAGACCAGGTTTTCTAGCCATTCTCCCATCCTCAGGTGAGTTTTTCTGCTGTCCTGGTCAGTGTATACTCTTCCCTAAGAGAGGTGTCAGAACTGGATTCTGTAATAAGCTGGGGCCATACTGATACTGAGGAGAGCAGGAGGGGCTTCACCGTCTTGTGTTTGCCTTTTGTTTTTCTAAACAGCATGACAGAATTGATGCACCTTCACTCAGCCTCTGATGCACTGTAATAACTTGACACTTTTCAATAAAACTTCCAATCCTCATCTTGTATTTATACAGTTGATTATTCATCCTTCAATCTGGAATTTTTCATGTGCTGCTATTTGTTCTTTCAGACCATTTCTCCACTTTGTTCAGTTCATCCTGATCCAAATCCATTTCACACTGAAAGTGCAAGACCAGGGCAGACCTCTCGCTAGGTTTTATCTACCCAAACCTTGATTTTTATGGAGAAGGTTTTTCATGGAGAATTACTGAGTTCAACAGCATTGAACAACCATCATGATTTCCTTAAGGAAATGCAGAGAGTTTAGCTGAGGACTGAGTGCGTGTTGAGGGAACAGAGTAATTTAGAGCTGTACATGTTGCTGGACTGACAAATACTGCAAGAAAATGCACAGGAGCAAGATACCTCTGGGCATCTTCTCTTGTTTCTCTCTCTACCCACAAACACTGCCATTAAGTGACCAGATGGGTCCAGAACTTCATTTTATGCCAAGATCTACTAGATTACAGCAGCTGATACTCCAGATTCTTCAGTGTTGAGAATCTGAAGCCTTTCGCATAAACAAAGTTAAGCTGGAAACTGAATTTCTTCATGAAAACCCACAGAGATGCCAGGTGGGACTTGGTCCTATAGAGGATTTTTTCTTTATGTGTCAGAAAGGATTAGGGAGGTCACTTCATATAACAAAGTGGAAAATTTTCACCTGCAATATTCTTCCTGGACTGTTCCTAATACACATTGTATTGTCCAATAAAAAAAAAAAAATTAAGGACCAGGAGGCTAAAAGTGATAGTGGGATTATTTAGAGGGAAAAAAAGGCTCAATTTTGAAAGAAAAATGAAAACTTCAAGTAAATGCTTAAGAATATGTTACATGTAATCCTGAGAAAATTTCTGTGAAATCCTCAGAATTTTTAGAATTGATTCCTTATAGCAAGTGATTAATGTAAAGTTATGAACATTAGTGTAAATAGGGTCTTTTAATGGTAAAAATCCCTCAGCTACAAGAAAATTTACTACAATATTTTTATATACGTATTTGTGTATTTCATAAATGGTTCACTATAACATGCAAATTCCTTGGCTCTCAACACAGCTCTGCACAGATGGTGAACTTTAGTCAGTTAAGTAAGTAGAACACTTCACTTCAAACTTTTCCTTTCATCTTTCACCTTTCTCTGCTATTTCCCTCCAATCTTTTCTGCCAGCTACTCCACAAAGAAGCCTGGGAACGACTGTAAGGCAGCCTCCTCAGATTGCTTAATATTCCTACTATGAAGAGAGCCTGAATTCAAAGACTCCATGTGAGAGACAGGAAGATCTTAATTTCTCTCTTGGCAGTTCTTTTATGCTGATAAATTGCAGTTTGCTCTGCTCATTTCAGTTCAGAGGGAAGATCTGCACAGGCTGGCAGCATTAACAGCTTTCTTGAACGGTTGAAACCCCTTTCACCTCATTTGGGGCATCACATACATGAGCTGTACATATCCTGCATCAACTTTTAAACTAGAACCATGCAACCTACTTCAAATTTTAACACCATAATCATAGAATCACAGAATGTTTCGGGTCAAAAAGGACCTTAAAGACCACCTAGTTACAACCCATGTCATGGGCAGGAACACCATCCACTAGACCAGGTTGCTCCAAGTGCTGTTCAATCTGGCCTTCAATACTTCCAGGGATGGGGCATCTCCACAACTTCTCTGACAAACTTATTTCAGTGCCTCACCACCCTCAGCTGTGCCAAAACACCACAACCATGGGCTCATTCTGCAAAGATTAGGTCCATGGCTTCATAGATATTCAAGGCTGGAATTGAGGACACCACAGTAGATTAATATAGTCATTAGGTTTAAGGACAGAAAGGTGATGAAGACATTTAATAAGGAGATGCATCTATCAGATTATCCAAACTAGCCTGGCTAAATACTCCAATAATTTTTGTTCGATAAAGCCATAATATTGCATTGGTTAAAATACATCTTTGACAATTTTATAGCCCCTTGAAAAGTTCCTCAGGTGAATATTTCATTGCTTTCCTTGTAGTTTGCAACTATGAATAATCACTTTCACTGTCATATTTCTATTTGTAATTTTTAGGACTTCCATTCCCATTATCTCTTTCTCTGATTGATTAAAGACCAATTCTATGCTGAGGCTTTCCACCTTGAGAGCATTTTCACATACTCTAGTTGCATCACTGCTCAATTATCTTTGTGATACATTCCATGGGCTGAAGAATTTTGACTGAGATTGAATTTCTCACTGAAATTTCTAGTAATTTATTTGCCTTCCAATTTTTCAAAATTTATTTAAATATGAAGTCACTAGGAACTTATGTAGGAAATATTCCATAATTTTGTGATCTAATCCCATGCAGAAAACTTTAACTTCATCTGTCAAAGTTGGAATCTTATCTTGTTTCTAATAATAGTAATAGAAAAATAAATCTGTTTTGCTCTCTGCTGCCAAGGGAAGATAGAAACAGGCATGGGCTATAAACTGTGTTTAGATTTGGTTGCAAACCTTCATATGGCCTAAACTAATGGATGAAGAAGTTACTTGGAGTCATCTGATGGCTGGTCCACCTCCGTTGAGGCTTCTGGAACTGCCATAGAGCTGGAGGTGAAAGTCAATGAGATAAATATGTCTAACTGCTGCTAGCCTGAGTGAGGCATCTGCCTGTTTCCTCTGCCCTGAGGAGACCTTTATATTAGTAAGCAATTTCTGTTTAGAGAAATAATTTTTTCTCATTGCCATTTCTTTTTCTTCTTTTGACAATAGCCTTGGGTACGTTTTCCTTTTTCTTTTGCAAACGGGTCCAACTCTTTTCTTTTACTCTCCTGATTTCAATAGCCTGATTACTACCAGTTGTTTGGTACTCTAACATGTGTATTGTTTAATTCCATATACTTTATTGAGCATGGGTTTTGGACTCTGGGTTCTGGCTGGGACTGACCAGCAGAAGGAAAGGAAAGAAGGTCTGTTAGTTTATGATGAAAAGATGAAATTTCCAAGTGCTCTGGGTTTTGTTTGAAAATATGCTCCCTCCCATGTGTGAAATTTACATTAAATTTAAAACCAAAGTTAAAAAGAAAAGATAGCAAACCAGTTTCTTTTATGATCTCCTTTGCAATATTGCAGTTTTAGGTTTTTTTCTTCTTTCTCTACTTTACATTACTCCCATAGATGCTCAGTGCAATGGAAGACTCATAAGGTCTACTGATCCTTTCAATTGCTTTTTTGCAAATAAGTGCACAGTGAGGTGCTAACCTTAATTCTTGCCCTTCCCTTTCTACTGTCCTCAGTGAAAAATGTCCATTTCATATTTCCCAATCAGATGTGGTATTTCCCTGCTTTTGGATCACTGTTTCTGTCAGTGAACAGGACAGGAACTCAGTGACATGAATAAACACTCCCTGGTTGAAAAGATGGCTGTTCCTGCTTCATTTTGACAAAAATTCCTTAAATTACATGCTGAAATTTGACTAAAAGTGACAAAGGTTGCAGAAGGAGACATGAAGCCTTGTTCATGCAACTACATAATGCCCAGAAATGTGACTTTCCACCAGTCTCTCTATCTCTTTGCTTTCAGGTTCTATTGAGACACAGCCTGAACCATTTCACCCCAGAGTTCCTATTTTAATTGTCCTTGGTTTCATTTTTCATCAGACTTATAAGTTCTTGTCTGGTCTAAACTCCCCTGCAGTCACTCTCTCCAAGAGTTGCTTGACAGGAGTAAATATTTTTTCTGTGATCTGTACTTGCAAGGGGATGAAGTATTTTCATGACGCTTCCAGAGAAATCCAGCTTGAAGGGCAATGTGTGACATGGAAAAAGTTCAGATAAATATTCAGGGACAAACGAACACAGGATCCTACAATGAAAAATACCATGCAGCATTAAGGCAGACAGAACAACTCTGAAAACCAGAAGTTAAAATCTGCTTTATAGGTCTTATAGACGACAAGGTACATCTGACAGTAGTTGACAAGGTGATGTTAGGTCACAGGTTGGACTCGATGACCTTCAAGGTCTTTTCCAACCTAGCTGATTCTGTAATCTTCAGGAAATGCTGTACCCTTTCTTCCTTAACATCTCTTCTACTACTGCCAGAAAGACGCTCAAAAGGCCCCCGGGTGGTTCCCCTCCAGCTACTTTCTTGGCCAGCTTAAAGTCCAATCGAACTGTAGAAAGCTAAGAGGAACTCAAAACTCATGGACAAACTGAGACACGATCCTGTCCCAGGTGGGTTTTCAAATGCCAGAAGTCAACAAGTCCATGACAACTGCTGTGAAGCCGGTCTGGGACTAATCTGCTTTAGGGGCTAATCTACTTTAGATACTTTGAGAGATACTCTGGTGATGTGCCCCAGCATAACACCTTGACACTGATAGGCAGATTTTTATAAATGATGAGAGCTACATGCTACCCTAAGGTTAGCAGAAGTACAACATGCTCAGTTTTATTGATGTTGTGTTTCTTTTCTTTTCTTTTCCAGCAGTGAATGCTGTTTAAATTACAGTAGAAACCTCCACCAGTCCTGATAATAGGGGCAGGGGATAAACCTGGCTTGCAGCTCTGAGTAATATATACTCTTTACCTCAGTGCTGCAAGATATTAGCTCAAGGCTTGTCAGTCTCTTGGGTTTTAATTAATGAAGTTCTTGTTAAGGACATTTTTTTCATCACTTGCTGTATTCCAACACATTTCTTTCATTTGAAACCTGAGCATTCTGCCAAGCAGGCCCACAATGTCAGAAGGGGAGGGAGTTCCTGTCTAAACTACAGTCGTCCCTCTGTTCAACTTGATTCAATTTAGTAGAATTTCACTTTGTCAGATGAAAAGATGCTGTATTTTGACATTGGCCTACTTATGCTAAAGTAGAGGAATAATAAAATCAGTTTGGCGTCTGGCTTGCTCTATCTGTAGCTTTTACTTAAGAATGATAATCCTTTTTTTTTTCTTTGACTGACATTACTGTCTAGTTTCTGATTTGTTGTGTTGGACTGTTTACCCATGAGCTTGTTGACTTTTGTTTTGGTTGGGGTTTTGTTGGTTGTGTTGTTAAATAAAAGCTTTCCTAACAAACAGGCATTCTCTTCCTCGAACACGCCCTTCCTCAGCTGCAAATCTAAAAAAAGGAGACAGCTTTGTTAAGGGGAAGGAATTTCTCGTACATCTTTTTTTCCTTTAAAACTTATTGGAAAAAGTAAAATGCAACAACCAAACAAAAAACTTCTAGAGTTTTAGAGCAACAAATGCTGAGGCTGTGAGTAAGAGGCATTCTGTTACTGAGGCAGATTCCCCTCATGGCTTTGGTATGAAGCTGGGGTGGTGCTGGGCTGGCAGACCCTGGGATGGTATGTTTGAATGTTTTTGTGTTGGGCTCCCCACCATGGTGCATGACCACCTTCTAGGAGCCCACCAAGAGATGTGACTGACATTTGTCATCTGCTCTGTGTCACTCCTTCCCCAGGAGACACGGGTGTGCAATAGGGGATTTTGCTTTCCCAAGGAATATTTTCAAGTCCCGTGTCAGAGCAGGTACCACAGGGGTAGATGCCTTGTGTTTCACCAGAGAACAGTGAGTTCCGTTCATTAATTCCCGAGGAAATTCATTCCACAATTCAGCCCAGGAAACAAGAAATCTTTCTCCTTACCCTTATTGCAAAAAAATTCACTTGAGCCAGGAAAGTTGTTTCTTGGATAGGGAGCCCTAAGAACACCAAAGCCCTGCAAGTCACACCTGACAGGATGCACTAACAGCAATCATTTTCCTTCCTCCCCAGACCAATATTTCTGGCAGAAAATTGACACAGCCTTTGATCTCAAGCAAGCCCTGGAACGTAACACTCTCCATTGAGCTTCATCACAGCATTCTCAATCTCAACCCAGTTTGTGAGCTGAACCTCAGAGCACTTGTGTCAGAACATTTCTGTCATCCTCTCTACCTGAAGAGGGGGAGGATTGAGAAGGAAGATTTAGTGACACTAGTCCCAGGCTTAACTCAAAGCAAGACCTGCCTGACAAATTAAGGTTTCCACAGGGTAGAATCCAGAAAGATGGACTGTTGAGAAGCTAATGCTGCTCTCTCTGTACATCCCTTACCTGGACAACCAGAGCATTGGCCTGGACCCCAAGGCTCTGAGAGGGCCCTGCTCCTCAGTCTAAGGGCATTGGCTTTAGTCTCAGTTGTCGCAGTGGGAACCAAGCTTTTTGCTGTACAGGCACTGAATGATTTTAAGGCATTTCTGCAATTCCATCCCCGTGTTATTCATGCCCAAGGAAGTATTGGATGTTGACCTTTCCTCTGGGACTCTCTGAAGAATGTGTCTCTGTGTTGATGCACATCAAAAAACAAAACAAATCAAAAGCAAAGTAGAAAACCTGCATTTAAACCCTTTGATGAATAACACGCTTTATTTCTAAAAAAAAATGAAGCCATTTTTTGTTATCTGTATATTAGTTCCACTGCAAAACTGGCTTTTGGGTGCCTTCTGAAAAAAGTAGTTTGTCACAGTCCTAATTAATTATGGTCACCACAAATCCCTATCCATGCCTGGGTGCCTTGTTGTCCCAGCTCTCGCCTCAAGGTTTTCTTTCAAGCTGAGCACTCAGCTACAGCCCTGTCACATGGAGCGAGGAGAAGCAGTGGTCGGTCTCCTGCTTGTTTTCATTGCAGCCATGAGGAGATCCCACCCTCCATCCCCAGCTCTGCTCTGAATTCTCCCTCTGCAGCCAGGCAGAGCTCTGCCCCGTGGCTCAGTGCTAAAGCCCTTAACAGCATGGTGGCTGCTATAAACTGTAAAGGGAGCCCATAATTTCTTAAATATATCACCTATCTTTATTGAGCCCGGCATTAGAATCTCTTTAAATTTGTGGCTACTTGTCATTTGTGTAGTTTGCCTTTTCGGAGATGCATTCTTCCCAAGAATTATTAGCATAAAGCAATTTTAAGCTCTGACTTCATGCTCAGCTCTCTCAGGGATGTCAGACTGGAGAGCATCACCTGGGTAACAGAATCTACTCCCCTGTGAGCAAAGATGTAACAGATGCTAAGCCTGGGAGGTCCCCCAAGGGCCTTTTCTCTGCACACATCCAAACATCTCTGACTACATTGCCCAACACACAGAAAAAAAGTTAAAAATTAAATCTACAGAGCAAGAAAGCAAAACAACCTTAAAACTGTAGTGTACATGATGAGCCCAGAATAGACTCAAGTCATCACCACTGATTTTGGCACCTTCAATTGCAGGTCACTGGCCAGGTGAAAATGCCCAAGGAATCCATCCAATGCACAAAATTGTTGCAAATCTGATATGGAGAAGATTTTCCTGGCCCTGTGACTGATGAGTGGTTTAAACCCGAGCACAGGAGCAAAAAGAAATCAAAAGGGAAGCAGAGGTGCACCTGACCTCATGTCCCATGTCAGAGCGACGCCAATCTTCGATGAATCTGAGCAAAAAAGGGAAAAAGTAAACACCAAAAATCGGCAGCCAAGTTGTTCATCAAAGGTGGGAAAAAAACCCTTCCTGGCCTCTCTAGGCCTCCAGTGGAAACCCTGAAGCATGGAATTAATTAAATACAAAGAAACATAATTAATTTAATTAAATGCAGTTCTTTTAGAAAGGGTTGCTCTGATTAATGCCTGCTCCTGCAAAAGTTTTTGAATATATTTAGTCCCATTCCCAAAGACAACATTTGCAGGATCTTGATTAGAGCAGCTAAGAGCTCACAAATGTAAGTGCAAGTGGATGCCTTGCACTTATGGTGTGAAAACAGACACAAGAAATAAGTTTTAAACAACACAGAGATCAAAACATCCCTTTGTTTAATATCTACTGGGGCCAGGAGGCACCATTCAGATCACCTAGACTGACTCTCTGCATAATGCCAACCACAAAACCTCGCCATGTGATTCTCACATTAGGTCCATCAGACTCTGATCCACCCAGATCCTGCTGCCTATTTCCATAACACAACGTTTGGTGGGGCTTTTTGATACATTGATTTCACCCTCTGATAGCACTTGGCAGTTGCTGAGCTCAAAATCATTAAGTCAAACCATTTCCTAATTAAGTGGCAGACCTTATCATATCACTGGTCTTAATCAGTTCCCACACAACAAAACCCATTAAAGAAAACATCCCAGCTGAAAGCTTTGGAAATGAGTCTCAGTCACTTCCATCAGAGTTTGGGAAACTAAGGCTCAGAGACTGACAGTTTGTTACCTTTGTGCGGTCATGTATTCCAGGATTTAGTAGATGTGCTGTATTTTCTAACCTTCAAAAATCTGGTGGAAATGGATGTTCTTTACTTTTTTCCCTGACAGGTGTCTTAGAGGGATGTTTTCCTAAAGACTGTAACTCTTACTTGGAGACTTGTGTTTTATGGAAGTTTTATGGGAGACTGATCAGCTTGTCACTTGTTATGTGTATTTCAGCTTTTAATATTCCTAGGTTGTCTCTTCAACACAGCTGATGTGGATCATCTGCAGCTCTCAGAACTTACAGTCCTCTGCATCATCAGTTACAGGGCCAGGAAAGTTGTCTCCATGTCAGATTTGTCCATGAGTTTGGGTGTTGTTGTTTTAGCTGTTGCAAACAGTGAATACTACCAGAGCAGAATTCTTAGCACTTCCCCAGTTCAGCACACTTTACACTAAGAATACTTTGAATTCTTTCCTTCTTAGAATGGGATTAATAAAGGTTTAAAGAATGAGTATTGTCATTCTGTGGAAATATTGACAGTTTTATCAAAAGTTTACTTCGATATGAGAGACACTATAGATATGAGGAGACTTGTGATTTTTGACTCAATTTTATATTTTTTGTGCTAATTCATCTTTTTTTTTTATCATAGTCAAAAGTAAAGCAAAGTTAATAACCTCTACCTCCAGATAGGAAGCAGATGCAGGAGATCTTAGCTGTCCTTCCCAAGGCCTGTTACGAGTTTTGGCTCAAATGTCAACATGAGTCAACGTTTCACTTTTAGTGACAGGTTGGTTTAGTTTTCTATCCAGCATTGGTTGAAACACTGCAAATCCCTCTTAGAGACAAAACACTGCCTCCTTCATAGAAAGTTGTTCTAAAAGCCTTAGTGACATTTTCCAAAGTGTTTTGTGTGTTTTCTCCCCGTTTCCTTGAAATTGCAGCGAGAAGGAATTTTATCATCAAAGTGAGCAGAACTGGCAAGGCTTGAATGAACACAAACCAAAGAGGCTCCCGGTCGTGCCAGTCTTTGATGAGATCCATACCCTGCACCTTCGCTCTGTCTGCAGGGAGATCCCAGCTGTCATGAGAGTGTTTCTTCTGCAGATTTCAATTCCCCTCCAGACCTTAAAGAAGTGACTAGAACTTGCCTGGATTCATGCAGTTCATTGGGTCACTTTTATGAAATCCTTCAATCTTTTCTTTTTTTTTTTTTGCTAAAAAAGTTTTTATTTTTGTTTCCTGCTGGCCATGTGAGCAGCTGTTGTTGTAGGAGGACCAACATGCACACAAGTACTTTAGCAGCAGGGTGCTAACTCGAGCTAGGCAGATACAACTCTTTGGTGAAAAAGGAAAGAAATTTAAAAATGCAATTAAACAGCTAGGAAACTTTCCAGAGAAATAGGAAAGTGCAGGTTCAAATCTGAATTGTGAAGTGGGCAGAGCATGGATGTCAGCACAGCTTTTGCACTGCTCAAGCAAGAGCTGTGAGCACTGGACAGACATCGGTTGCCTTCAACTGTTTGTGATGAAAGAGGACACACTTCTGCAAAACACTTAAATTTTTGAAGAGGCAGAACTTGCTGAAGAAAAAGATACTTGCTGAAAATGGATCAACCGAAAATCGTGGTTGATCAGTCAAATCCTTGACATAACCTCTGCTTGGCAGCAGGGCAAGAACCAAGTCCCTTTTTCAGCCTACACTGTGCTTGTCTCACCTGAGCTAAGGTGGTACCCACTCCAGGTATTACCTCCAGGTACCAAACACATAACATAGTAAAAACAGGCTCTAGAAACACCAACTGGACCATTAAAACCTTTCTTAGACATCCATATTTACAGGACACTGTGTAGTTACTATTGAGGCATGGAGAGATGTAGACTTCTGTCAGGTGGACTCAGATGTGTGAACACCACAACAACACAAATTAATCCCAGCTATAAGCTAAAGCAAATTCCCTCTGCCCACATTTCTCCCCAGCTACATTTCATTATCTGTTGACTCCCTGATGCCAAAAGCAATTTTTTGCATATCTGCCTCTGCTTTTTTCACTTTCCCCTCCCTCCAAATGAGTACCAAATACTGAACCCTGCTGTTCTTAATTCAGGCATACTTGGGGCTTCTTTCTGTTTCATTTGTTCCAAAAGGACCTGTCAAATGGTGCAGAAGAATTATTTAATCAGTCAGCCTTTCCTATACATGTGACTATAGGGACAGGGATTTTTTGGGCTGAGTCACCAAGGCCAACCTGAGCTGATGATCTGCCATTTACACGGATGGGGAAGGAGATATGAGTGTGCCAAGTGTCCTTTCAGTCACTGCAGGGTGCTCTTGGAATAGACTCTGACATAATTTGCCTGCCCAAAGTCTTGAAGTTTCAGTGCCTGAGATCAGAGACAGGATTAAAAGAAAAGAGAAATCATTTTCCCTCTAGCTGTCAAAATCCCACATAAACTTTCAGGTTACAGGAAAAGCATCCCGTTCCTCTGCTGAGTTTGATCAATCCTTATTCTTTTTCCAAAACTTCTAGCTTTGAGTGAATTGTCTTCCTGGGTTTAAAAACAAAACAAAGCAGAAAACAGGACACAGATGTGACATGGGGCATTCATTGCACAGAATATTGCAAGGATCATGATATACTGTTTCACATAGACACTGGAAACATCATATTTACACCCAGACTTTGCCAACAGGATGGCAAGACCTTAGTTTTGAAATCCAATGTCCAATCTAGTATGATCACAGCAAACAGCAGAGTGGCGAACACAATTTATTTGCCTTTGCTATAAATTCAGAGGCTTCTTTACACAGGGCAGCCCTGTGAAGCAAATTCAGGTGTGAGTTTACAGCAAACACTTCCTTTTGCACAGCCATCTCATCCAGACACACTTCCCACAAGTAAGTGTGGATCTGGTTGTTTTACTGAACTAGGCATTGGGAAGAGACTTTAAAATCCCCAAAGGCTTTGAACAGCCGTGATACCTGTGCATGCAAACTGCCTCGGGTTAGGCACCTCACTCTATTTATGCCAGTGAAAACCTGTTCCAAAATCTCAGCTCTATCCCTCCCTGATTCAGTGCTTTTTGAAGACAGTGGAAACATGGGATAAACTGAACACATAATATAGAGTTGCAGTAAAGACTGTACTGGGTTTAGAAAACTGACATGCTTATTCTGTATGGATAAAAATCAGATTTGCCATTGAATTGGCTGTGATGAAAATGCAGGAAAGCTTCTGAGAATATTTGGAAGTTTTCCCTCACTAATATATAGAAAGCAGATACTGATTCCTAAATAATTACCGAGACAAGAGGTACTTTTCAGCTGGAAAGCACAAAGTATCTGACTGCAAATATGATACATGGGAAGAATGACTAACATACAAAAGGGGATGATTCAAAATGGAATTCTTTACTCTTGAAAGTGTCTGTTTATGGGATGACTTGAATGAAATATTGAAACTAAGGACTATAATGCATTTATGCGAGGCAGGAGGTTCAAGGACAGATGTTTGAAGGAAGAAAGTATTACATAGGGGAGGGAAAGTGTTGTATTACTGCTAGAAAATGGACTTTCAAGTCCAGAGAACAAATAATGAGTCTGTTTGCTAAGGCCTTGCTCTGCTAATACTGTATGTAGCTGTCTTTTGGGTAAAGAGATTTTCTTTTGCTCCATCTCAATTCCCCACTCTACCAAGTCAGAAATATAATAATTCTCTGTTTTCTAGGGTCACTGTGAGGTTTAGTCCATCAGTTTTTGTAAGCACATCCTGGATGCCTCAGATGACATCAGCATAAGAATTGAAGGAGGCATTGTTTTAGGCAAAGAATAAATAGCCAGGAAGGATTTTGATTCAAAGGATCTGGAGGCAAATAGTATGAGCATCCTTAAGCAAAATTTAGATGACTTCACTGCTGATGATAAGGGAGTATTCAATTGTTTTACTCTTGAGAGCAATCAGTATGCTAGAGGAAGACAGGACTTTTTTTATTAATCAGAAAACTGTTCTGGGTCAGTATTATAAATGAGAGTTAATTTTTATAGCATTTGCATTTAAGAAAAGAGAGGCTGCCTTTCTCTAGCTCAAAATGTTCAATGTATTATAGCGATGACAAGATCAGCATCAAGATATTGCAGCCCCAAAGCACCTGGCTCCTGATCTCAGTCCTACACAACCTTGTGTCCAGCTTGAATACACATTTTCTCTATGACTTCCACTGGAGAACAGCTTCCAAAATCATCTTTTCCTTCTTAGAGTTGGTGGAGGAGGTATTTAATTTATGGCAAGAGTTTTGCAAAAGGATAAGCCTTTAGTAGCAATACAGAAGCTAAAGACAATGAGTCTGAGACACTATTTCTTATTTTAAATTACAGCATCTTTCATCTCTGGCTGTGGTTGGATCTCGTTTTCCCTCTCGGTCCTCTTTGTATCTGTTAAAGTATTAAACTAATCAAAATAGTAAATATTAACAAATCACAGGGGCTGTCATATCTTAAAGGCATTCAGCACTAGGGAAAAATTTATTTCTATGATAAAATACTGCATGACTAGCGAAAACATTACAAGTTCCTCCAGAGAACTCTCTAGGTCTACTTCAGAGAGACAGTAGCATCTGTAGTGATCACTGCCCTATCCTTGGAAATGTTCAGGGCCAGGTTGTATGGGCCTTGGAGCAACTTTGTTTAGTGGAAGGTGTCCCTGCCCATGGCAGGGGGTTGGAATAAGGTCCTTCCAACCCAAACTGTTCTGTGAGTCTGTGATTCCATGTCTCTCAGCTCCTGGTTGGGGTTTCAGCTGCACAGGCATTACATAGGTGTGTTCATCCTATCCATATGATGTGTTGAATGTAGGTATTCTTCAGTGTTTCCTAGATCATCTATAAAAGAGAAATAATATGTTGACAGCATCAGGAAGCCTGATCGAACTACCTACACACCTCACCTTTGCAGGCTTGAGAGTCAGATGAGATGGTCTGCACCCATGTGCATTGGTTTAATGAAATTCTCACAAAGCCAGATCTGTTCTTATAGGGGCTGATCCCATGACCAATAAAGTCAGTGGAAAATGCCTGCACTGACTTAAAAGCACAATCCCAAAGCCAGCAGGATCTACGGCCAATACCTAAGGCAAACCATAGGGCATCAAAGTGGTGGTTATGAAAAACAGCAACTGAACACCTCTAAGGTCTAGGAAACCACTCTAGGTGAGGTTCATTTTGGGGTAGTACATTCTGCAGGATTTATTTCTTTTGAAATGTTGTTTCAATGCTTTCTGCTCTGTCCTGAAGGATATAGGGGATTCCTGTGACATGCTGTGAGAACAGCCAAGGAAGATTTTGGTTTATCCTTCTGCCTTGTGGTATGTGTCCCAAAGATGAGGCTTTTCAATCCAAAGAAGTGTATGGAAAAAAGTTCTGCAAATGTGGGGGAAAAAATCACCCTCATCTTTTTTTCTTGAGATGATGTGTCATAGCCTTTCTAGTTAAAGTGCTTTCACTAGCAATCTGCTAAGGAAAAAATGATATCAGAATATTAAAAAGTGGAAATTAGACATTTGCCTTTTTAGAGACATAATAAACAGTCAAACTTAATTATTTTCAAAATAAATTCTAAATATAATCTACCAGTACTGCATCCAAAATGAAAAGAAAGCAGGGAAAATATCTGCAATGCAATGTGTTTGGCATCCACCCTGTTCCTCAGTCCCTCCTCATAACCGCTCAGGGCAGGACATCTCTTTCTGTTTGCACAGTAATCAGTCACTTAAATATGCAAGCAGTCCTCAAGAAGAGAGGAATTTCATTTATGGCATGAACTTTAGGTCACACAGAGAAGGACCATATTTGGTTCATCCAAGGAACATGGTTAGATACCAATGTTCAACTAAGGCATGTCTACATATATGTATATATACATATATACATATATACACTAAAGTCACATCCTGTCCAATATTATAAAAATGCATTGCCTTTTGCATTGTATACTTCTGCCAAGGTTTGAAAAAATCCTGGGGTACTCAGTCATGGTCTTATCCTGGCTTGTGGGCTGCATCTTCTTTGTCCTTATTATATTGACTTTGCTGCTGCAGCACAATGAAATTTTCAAGTGTTCTTTATGTAATAAGTTGAATTTTCAAGAAGAGAGACTGAAGGACTAAGTAATGTAATTTAAGACATGAACAGTACTATCAAGGAGCTGAAGCTATTCTTCTCAACTGGAATATTTTAATGGAAAACCTCTCTTAAAGGGGAAGGAAATACAGTCCTTAGTCTTCTCATAAAATTGTTACTCAGGATAGTGGGGATTTCAAGAAATTATGATCATCTTCTGCTAAACCTCTCATGTTATTTTATACCCTAGCTGATATTGTACTGACACATATAATTGGCTATACGAAAACCTGCAGTGAAGAAATTTTTGAATCAAAGATACTTAGAAGTACAATACAATAACTCGGAGGGTAAGCAATTAAAAGTTAAGGAAGACTATTGTGGAAAAAGAAGTATTTTAATCAAGTCACATGTTAGGAGTAGAAATAAGGATGTTCTTACAGCTCTGCTCCATATTTCCAGTGCTCTAGTTAACACATTACACCTTATTCCCCACCCAAAATTGTAAAACGATGGAAGGAGCCTCGGAAAGTCATCTAGTCTATTGTGGGAAACCATCCTTAGGTAAGTGATAGCTGTATTATTCCCAACAAATGCTTGTTTTACCTGTTCTTGAACACCTCCAGTGCTGGAGATTCTACAGCCTTGAAAAACAATCCATCTCAGTACTTAATTACATTTATGTTTACATTTTTTCCCACAGGCTGTCCTAAATCTTTCTTGTTGCAATTTAAACCTATTATTTCTTGTTCTACCTGCACTAGGACGTGAGGATATTTTATTCCCTTCCTCTTTACTCTTAATTTCACAAATGTGAAGAACAGTATCATATCTCCCTACAATCTTCTCTAACGAAAAGTCTACATAATCCTAGTTCCTTCCACTTGCAGGTCATGTTTTCTAGCCTTTTTACTGTTCTTGTTGGACTTTTGTGTGTCTTCTGCCACTGGACTACATCTCTCTTAAACTGAACAGAGTAATTCAATTTAAATTTAGCCAAACCCAAGAGAGCAGGAGTATATCACATTTCATTAATAAATTTCCCTACTGTCCTTGTCAAATAGCATCCTGGGGTTTTTTTCCAGTCATTTCTTTATTTTGTGAAAATTATTTTACTTCTGCTCTGGTCCCTGAATATACTTTCAGAATTTACTTTGGGATGCCTGCATAATTTATCAACCTTGTACTTAATGAGTTTCCTCTCTCCTTTATCACCAATTGATTCATGAGGGGATTGATTATTACCCCAGGAGACTACTACAAAAGTCTGCTCTTGACATATTTCTTGGTAGAGAGTGTAGTATTGGCAGCCTCTAGTTTCTCAGCAATTTCTCCTCTCCCATTTATTATCCCTTTGATTTGATCCAAATAATAGTGTTTAAAACAATATCAAAAGCTTATTAGAGGCAAGATAAAACATCTAGGCTTCTCCCTTATCCAAAAGTTCTGTTGCTATGCCAGAAGAAGAGTTTAGTTTGGTTTGGCAAGATTTCTTCTAAAAAAAATCCACAACTGCAATTTTTCTTCTCGTGCTGTTTCACAGGTACGGTAATTCCCACTTAACAACTCTGGCCCACAGAGGCACCTGGCTTTAGGATGTGATGGGAGACCTAAATACCTTGATTTGCAGAACAAGGTCCTGAAGTGCATGGTTTCCTGCCCCCACCTTACCCACCTGGGCTGTAGCAGTGCTGGCAGACTGGAAGCCTTTGTACTCTCCTTATTTGTCTACAGATGATGATATGGACGTTGTTTCAATCCCAACCACAGCCCAACCTCTGAATCCCAAATGTGGGATTAAAAAAACAGAGTATTTTTGAAGTTTATCTTCTGCTTTTCACCTACACCTCAGTGATGTAGGGTTGGAAGTAGCATCTGTGCTATTGCAGCCACAGCAGCTGACCTGGATTATGCCTCTTGTTCGGTGCTGTGAACAAGGTGGCTCCTGTCCCTGGTCCCACCCCAGGAGCACCAGCTGTGGGGTTTTCTGAACTGGCCTCTGCAGGCAGAGCTGCAGTTGCTCAGCTGGACAGGAGCCAGCCCAGATTTGAAAGCTGAGCAGCTTTGTTAGATCCCTAAGTGCGCTGAAAGTGCCGGGCTGCGGTCAGAGAGCTCCTTGCTCTTTGGGATCAGAGCTGCTTCAGCCATGCTGGAGTCCTGCTGTCTGTGAAAGACCATGCTGACAAACTCACTTTGTAATGCATATTCCAGCACTGGCTGCACCTTCTCTTTGGAGAGGAAAAAGAATCTATACCCATTATTTCAGTATATTTTAGAATCATAGAATCCTAGAACGGTTTGGGATGGAAGGGACCTTAAAGCTAATCTCATTCCAACCACCTGTCCTGGGCAGAAACCCCTTCCACTCAGAGCTCCATCCAACCTGGTCTTGAACACTTCCAGGGATGGGGCATTGACACCTTCTCCGCCCAACCTGTGCCAGTATTTCACAACTCTCACAGTAAAGAATTTCTTCCTAATAGCCCATCTAAATTTACACCCTTTCATTTTAAAGCCATATGTAACAGGTCTATTTAGTGCTCTTTTTCCAATGTTATCCTTTTGTGTCCCTAAATGTCCTTTTAGGCAACCAAACAAGTGTTAAAATATTTTGGTTTTTTCCCTAATAAATGAAGACAGTGAAGAGAAATAGGACTTGTATTGCAGTGTGATTTCCAGCCCTGGTCTTTAGTAAGTTGCCCTACAACATGCAACTGCTGGAATGTGGGAGAGACTGAGCTATTGGGATAACTCTGTGTGGTTGACAGGAAAAGGAGAAAGCAGAGGAAAACAGCCCAACTAGCCTGAAGATATGTGCAAACCAGGATATTCTTGGATTTAACCTGTATTTAATGAACACACCCTACAAGTCTGTGTTACCCACCACAAACCCAGCACAATAAGCCACTCTTTCCAAATATCTTGACCCAAAATCCCCAAAGAGCCACCAGTTACTTATCACATACTTTAGAAAGCAGATAGTACTCTCCAAATGTTCTTAGGAGGCAGAGAAGCCAATGGCTCCCAGATGTCCCAACTGCTTCCCTGCAGAATAACCTCGACTGGGTGCTCAGATGGCTCTGGGGTAGTAATTTTGGGTCTCTTGGCATCGGTGTAGGAAGGCAGCTGCCTGTCACATGAAAGGTAGAGGATCCTCACCTGGGAGCTTGCAAACTGTATGTAAATCAGGAGGCTACACTGCCACCAAGACACTGTGCAATGTGTCTCCTCACTCAGCATTATTGCTGAAATAACTTCCACTCCTTGTATTTCACATTCTCACCTCATATATTACCGCTTAACTTGCCAACAAAGCCCAGGAACAGGAGGGTGAGAGGTTTCTATCCATCGTGCAATGGCTACAGAGGTGGGTCTGTATTAAACTTCTTCTTATTAACCCTGGGACTCCTCCTGTTTAATTCTCAGAACGTAAAAAACAGAGAAGATTTAGTTCACAGTACATTTGCAAAAAAGCTCAGACTATACAAATAAGCATCTTGCTGCAACTGCAAGTAGAGGCAAGTTCCAGAAAGAGAAAAAAACCAGTCTGATGCATGTCATCTTGTGGTTTTTTTGCTAGATTAATGAAAAGCCCACACAGCATAATTATGTTTACAATAAGCTTACAGGAGTTTTCCCACAAGGTAGAGGAGAGTCATAGAGGGATCAGGTTAAACCAATTATTTAACCTTTACAGAGCTAAACTTGCAAGTGTTTCAGAGGTAGGGAAAATGGACTATTTTATTGGTTGCTTACAACCATGTATTAAAACAGTGGGGTCTTTTTTTTTTATGGCGTTACTTCTGAGGAGCACATCCTGGCAGATTCAATTCAGATGACTGGGAAACAAATTGTTCGGTGCCTAGAGGACTTAAATATTCCACTGCTAGCACAAGTTTGCTCTTTACTACCACAAATGATTCTCCTCACAAATAATCTAACAGTCTAGCAAGGCTCTTCACAGAACGTGGCATCCAGATTGAGGGGTTTTAATGACAGAGCGACCAAATAAATCATCGAGCTCCACTGGAAGATACTGCATTCACTAGTATCAAGATTTCATTTTCTGGAGCTGGTCTTTAGGGCTTGAAGCGAGTGGGCAATGGTGGAAAGCACTGAAAAGAATACAATATAGTATCATTTATCAGGCCTTTTGCAATGTCAGCTCTCCATTGTTCTTGCTTAAAAAAACCATACTTCTTGGCTTTCCTAATCCATCAGAGAGACATGCAGTTGTTCTGGTTTAGACATTAGTATTTGTTTTGTTTATTCCAGTTCCAATGGGCAAAAATCAAGTAAACCTGATTAATTCAGTGGTCTACCTATGGTTTTTCCAAAGCATATTGCAAGCTATGATATAGTAGAGCTTGAGAAACACAGATATAACACCTTAGGGGATAAATTCTATGGATGTTGTTGACAAAGCATCTATCTAAATGATCTCCCAGCTAGGACAGGGCAAATTTTTTTTATTTATTTTTTTTGCTTTGCTTCAATTTGAAAACGTGGGGGAAAAAATCATTACTGCTCAAAATTCCAATGCTTTGGCAAACTCCATCATGGGGAAAATATTCAGAACACTTGATGTGTTTAATCTGAATTTGGGAGTGTCTTATTTTTCACTGAGATTAAAAAAAAAGGGATTTTGTAACAAATATTCATTTCTGTCACAAAATACCAAAAGATTTCTTTAAAAAAATGCCTTCTGAACCCCACCCAATTACCAGCTGGCTGCAGTCAACAGCGTGCTTTACACATCCAATAATAATCAGCTGGCGTATGAGAAGAATGTAAATGAAAGTGATACCCAAATGGTCAACCTGGGGCTCTCCAGCTACTCACTCCAAAGCCATTCCCAGGTGACTCCCATGCTGGCACAGCACACAGGTTTGGGAAAGCCAACCCACCGGCTGCAGAGAAATCCAGCATGGGCACCCCAGCCTGTGCTAGGATTGAGCATCGTCTTCAGAAACGAGCAACAGGACCCCACAGGGAGATGTTAACCTTTTCTACCTGCAAATACCTCCTGGCACTCCTCTGCTCCCTGCTCTGTCTGCTGTGTGTAGGGCAGGTCTCATTTGTGTGGGGATTTTGGCAGGCGGCTGACAGGGTAAGGGAGGTGCCGCACCTGGGCGTGCGTGGACTGATATTTCCTCCGTGTCCTACAGGAGGGGACATTTGCTCTTCAGAAGGAATCCTAGTGGCAATAACCAACAATAAATGAACCCCTGACCTACCACGGAGCTGCCTGGCCAGGCATCAAAAAGTACTTAAATTTCTCACTGGCTTTTGTGCAGTTTAGACAAGATAATGCCTTGAACATCTCAAAAACAAGGTCAAACATTTTCAGTCACAGCGTTTCCAGTTCAGCAACTCAGTTCCTATTTCAGCAGCAAAGATGTGTATTTTTCCAGTTGTGCTAGTCAAATGTGGGGGAATTTTAATCTTTTCACACCTCTGAAAATTAAACCAATTATCTAGAAACCATAAAGGAATGGGCTGACTCAAGGTCTCATCCAGGAGTGGGAGTGGGAATAGATATAGTAGTGATCTGAGGTTTTTTGTTGCATATACTCCTATCAGCATTTTAACCAGAGAATTCAAAGTACCACAAAGTCAAGCAGAGATACTGAATCATCTGATAAATGGATCACATTTTCTGATTCATCTGCGTTGCTTCAAGCAAGCAAAGCACAGGTAAAAGCTCCTGGTGACATGTCATCTCTCAGGTTATGTCCTTGTTCCAAATAAAAGAAAAACTTATAAACATTCTCTGTCACAATAACTTTTAGGATTGCACAACAAATACTATTAAAACACTCTAATTTCCAATTGTTTGTGACTTGCCCAAGATTCTGTGTTGGGACTGAAATTTTCCATTTTGGTTGTTAGCTTATATATGATTTTTTTTTTCCCCTTTTTGGAGGGGAGAAATTTAGGGTGAAATAGCCATTTGCAAGAAGACTAAATTATTTTTTGGCATTATGTTCTGGACACAATTGCCTTTGATTTCTAATGGGAATCTCAACTTTTACAGCCAGATGGCTGCTATGGTTGAGATGAGTCTTTTGCATTCCCTGTGAGAATCTGCGCAGAATTGGCAGAGTTTCAGGCTTTTGAAAAACCACAATTCACAGAGTTTTAAAGATATTAAGCAACCTCTCCAAAGCCGCCTTCTGCCCAATTCTTCTGTTATCTCAAGTGAAGAAGTCCAAGAGGGTGCTAGAGAGGCTCCAGCCCTGTTGATGGCCTGTGTGGGTGCCAGGACCATAATTCCTTCAGCCAAGTCAATTTTTTCAGACTGGCTTCTTAAAATCCTAGGAAATAAAGCAATAAATGTTAACTGCAGGATGATGCAAAGATTAGGAATCACTGAATTTTAATGGGCTTGTGCAACTTCAGTTTGGTTTCTTGTGTCTAAGTGATGTTCATGAAGATTTTATTGGCTTGAGGACTTCCTGCATTTCTCACTGCTCTCTGCCTCACTCAGGGCAAGAAGGGTCTGCTCTGGGACCTGACATCCTGAATGAAGGAGACATTTTCAGTCCTGCTCTCTCAGTGCTTTCAAAGCACAAAAAGGGTAAGAGAAGACTAGAAAATGAAGGCTGCAAGACAAGAATGGATGGTCTCTGCTAAATTAGTTGAGTTGGATTCACTTACCCTGATGTTTGTTTAACCCATCTTTGGTCACTGAAGCCAAACTCTTCCTACAAGTCATTAACTTTGCGTTTCTCATCTTCCAGGTATCTGATAAGATCATGGATTCTGACTTGCAGCAGCAGCTGTCATTCCCAGCTGCAGCCAAGATCAGGGCATGTGTATCATACTGTGTCCCCCTAAATCCCATTTTCCATCCCCCTGTGCTTTGCTTCTCTGACAGACCAGCAAGGACAGCACCCCCTCACCTGTTTTGGGAAGAGAGGAGTGAACGTTTGTGAGTCCCTTGGATCCTGTGGTGATGAGCCCCACAGGAGAAGCCACAAGGAAATTAATAATTCTTTCTTCAGAATGAGATTTTTACTGTAAATAAGGCCTGGGGTCACACTTGAGATAATAAGCAGAGAACAAAATATTGAATTAGGAGAGCACCATCCACTCTGAATGAGGTGGTGGAAAACATACTAGCTGTTCATTTAATTAAAGACTTATATAATTCATATACACAAGGAAAATGATTTAAGGTTTATTTTTGAGTTAGGAATTGATTTGCAACCTTAATAATGCTCTTTTAAAACAGTGTGTGGGTGGCATGTATGTTTGTTATAGCCTGCCAGCCAGGTAATTCAAGGAAAGAGGGAAGCTTTGAGCTTTCAGCCCCTGGTCATTTCTTATGGATAATTCACTACCTGCACATCCTTCCTGGAAGCTTCTACATGTATGTTACCGATGGCTTATAAAAACAAAACAAAACCAGAAAGATGTAATGCAATATTTATTTAAAATCCCTGTTTTGGGAAATCATTGAATCATGTCTGTCTTGAGGCATTGTGGTTCCTTTTCTAAATACTTCTTACTGAAGATATTTCATCATAAAACAACCAGTCTTAGGGCTGCCCATTCCAGGGCCAAGGAAAAATTGTTTGAAAAGCAACTTTCAGCCTTTCAAAATTAGAAATTCTTTGCTAGAACACCTTTTATTTTCTTTAAGATCAAAACCACACTTTGTTCAAGAATATCAGTTATTATTTCAAGGGATTTAAAAAACTTGTCCTGGGTAGACTAGTGTGGATCATTGGGGTTTTACCTGTGAGGGTGGGGTTTATTTTAATTATGACAGCAGGCACCTGGAGTCTGTCAGGGCTTTTGCCTGAACCCAGCTACATCTGTTGTGCTGATCCCACTTCCACTTCAGAAGCAGTCAGACACTATGGGAACAGAAAATTGATGCTGCACTGTGAAGCTGACATGCTGGGAAGATTTCTTGGCTGGAAATAGCTGGATCCCAGTTTAGGGACACTTATAGGGACTGTAACATGGATCAGAAAGCTCAGGATTTAACCACTGAGGACGCCTGGGGACAGGGCTGAGGGAAGCAGAGGAGGAAACCCTGACTGAAGGATTAAAGTCCTACTTGTGTCACAGAAGGGAAGGGTCAGATCCATGCAGAATGGGACAGCTTAAAACAAGCATATTTGGCCATTATCTGCTAGCACAGGTCTCCAATTATCATCCCTGTATCACGTGCTCTGTAGCATCTGCACAGTTCCAAGCCACTGTGGGGTAGGTGCAGGCAGCTGGGGCAGTAACAAAGCAGTGGATCTTGCCATTCCCTATTCCTGTAATTATTAACTGTGCACATTTACATGAAGAAAATCCCCAAGAGGCACAAATCAAGAGCATCTCTAGTGTAAGTGTCTGGAAGCCAATGAAATGAAACATGTTTTCACTAGTAGTCAATCAGTTTGGTGGGGGAAAGGATTGGGGTTTTTTTGGGCTTTGCAACTGTTGGTGCCTCATGTCAAGCACCTATATCTCTTTTGTGAACATCTAAAATTGACAACGAAGAGAAACCAGCAGAAGTCACTAAAATTCAAGATCTGACTCTACAACTTTGACTTTATCCACCCAGGGCTGTATAATTTGCTCTACCAGGAAATTACACTTTCTTGCCTTAGAGATGCAGCTTGACCTCTGCTGAAAAAGAATATTTTCTATTGACAAATACAAGTATCAGAAGGCACTTTAATGAGGGGAAGAAGCTGACTTCTCAGCCCACACAAACTGCCCCCAAATCCAAGAGCTCAGTCTTCTGGCTTTCTGGAGGAGGGGTGGGAGGAAAATTCTAACCCTCCCTGTCCACTCATTCTTGTCTCTTTTCTTCTTTTTTGTCTCTTTCTTTTCCTCTTACTAAATAAAAGACGAGTTTGCTTTCCTGAACCTCACAGGAGACTTTAAAATAATCCTAAAATGACACCAGAAGGACTGCAAACATATCTCTCCCTGGGCTTTAATTAGTAGAAAGAGCTGTGCAACCACAACATGTGTATTTAAAGCAATCTAATAGCCATTGTCATAATGAAGTTTAACAAACCTGTTTTTTTCTGAAAAAGAGAAGGGGTCTGGACAACACCTTCGCTGTCAAAAAAATAGCCAGTGAAGGCAATAAATAATATTTCCTCTGCTGCCAGCTCATCAGGTCTTATTTAACCAGCCAATGCAACAAAAGCTTAATGAAAAAATGTACTGCAATCTTCTTCTATCCCTCCCTCCCTCTTCTGTTCTCACTCTTCCTCTCTCCGTCTCTCTCTGGGATTGGCTTATTTAAAAACTATATTTCTGCCTAGGCATTCAAAAATGCTGAATGCCTCAAGCAAACTAGTAGAATAAGCATGTTTCTCTACTGTTTCTTGGCAGGGTCCACCGCCTGAGTCCTGCTTTAAATTAGAGCACATGTGGCTTGAGTTTAGCATTATCATGAAAATGAAATTACCACTTTAGAAAAGTCAAGTTATTTTGGAAGTGAAAACTGCAGGTCAGAGCCCACCAAAATTCCAAAACCTTGCTCGAAAAATGTCTTGTTGAAGGTTCAGAGCTGCTGCCGTGGACAGTGCATCCTTTTGGATCCTGATTTATAGTCTTCCCCTTCATGTTTTCCTACATTTGTTACATGCTCTTGGGAAAACTTTACAGACCTTGGCTCTTTGTCACTGGCTCCCTCTGCAGCTCCTCCCCTGGAAAGGGGAGAGACATAAAAGTTATCTATCAGAAATCAGCTGCATTGACCCGAGGCTCATCCCACTGTTTTGAAGTGCTTTTGAAAATTGCCCTGGCACTGGTAAACACAACAAGCCATGCTGAAATGCTGCTTGTTTGCTCAGCTAAACCCTCTCTGTACTATTACACTAATTTTCTTGCCATCAGATGAGGGTTGTGCGGAGAGGAGGTAGGAGCCCAATACTCTCACAGTTTGGATAGGTTCTCCTGTGCTGTTTTACATGCCCAGAGGTTTCAGTAGCTGGTAAATCTCATCTAAAACATGGTGGTTTCAACAGGGTTTGGGGTTTACATCTGTGTGCTTGTGTAAAGCTATATTTTACCTGTAACATAATATTTAGGTTAACTCGATTTTTTTTCTCTTCTGGGCTTGTTATCACACAAAACTAGATAAATCAAATCAAAAAAGCCCACAGGTATATGTCAAGTCCCATTGCTGCTACTGAGAAGTGGGTATTGACTTGTCATGTCATGGTAGTAATGAGCCATCTAGAAGTTGTGACTTGCCAGAACCTGAACTCTACCAAATGAGTGGATTGTTAAAGAAATATCATCAGACGGGCTTGATTCTTCTGCTCCACAACACTGTTTTTCATTTTATTGCAATTCCACTGCACTTCAGTGGAGTGACGCCAGTCTCTGAGATGTTTGGGAAAAAGGAGGAGTCAGCCATCAACATGCCAAATATTGCAGCCGAGTTGGAATGGCCAGTGTGTTGTATAATCCTGTGGAAACATGTACAGTGATTGTGCAAAAGGAGCTGGTGATCTGGCTAAGAAATCAAGCCACAATAACTCATCCTGTTTCCTACACACACAAACATGGACGCTCACACACTCAGAGAGAAACCTGTGTCTGGAAGAAAATAATTCTTCGGACAAAACTTCAGAGACATTTGGAAGGAGAGGAGAATGGTGCGTGCCAAGAAAATTTTCCCCAAGCTAAGAATTAGTAACACTGCCTTCCCTGTTAAAGCTTGCCAACATGACTAGAATTGAGGGTGAAGTGACTACAGATTTTCAGAGAATTTGAATCAAGCCTTTCATGGAACATTTAGAATCAAATCAAAATGAGTAGAATAGAATAGAATAGAATAGAATAGAATAGAATAGAATAGAATAGAATAGAATAGAATAGAATAGAATAGAATAGAATAGAATAGAATAGAATAGAATAGAATAGAATAGAATAGAATAGAATAGAATAATTCTGTTGGAAGGGATCTACAATGATCGTTTAAGTCCAACTGTAAAGACCTTTAGTAAGTACCTACTCCTAACTTTAAGTCAGCCCACCTACAGCCCAAAGAGCTGGAGTTTCGCCCAAGGTCTACTATGATTTGGGAGGTAGTCATGAGCAAAACCTCAGGTCCAAGTTATTTTGTGTTGCACTGTGACATATCACCACTGGTCTCATCAGGTGATGCACAGGGAGCCAAGGGATTGGTCCTGATGCTCCTGTAGACCTACTTTCAGACACATACCTTTTTTTCTCCTACCTCTATCTCTTCCAGAAGGATATTCATAAGAGCTATCATGACCAGGCTTTCCAAGCCATCACAACAAGCAGAAGGGGGATTTTGTTTCTATGGAGAGATCCAGGGCAAGAGGTATGGTTTTGTTAGTCACAGCACCTCAGGGCCTAGGGGTGAGGAGGAAGGGACATTGATAGTTTGGGGTAGAGGACATGAATTCAAATCCACCAAGAAGTGCAGCAACAGCTCTGGATCAGCAGCAGGCTGGGAAGGGACTGACTGAGGTCAGAGGGTCTGGGAAAAGTCTTGATGGGCAAGTGGATTGCAGTCAATGTGGCAACCAACCCCACACTCAACCAAATCATGGCTGTACTTAATTTTGATCAGATCCTATGGAAAAACACCTCTTCAAGTTTAAAGGGGATGGGAAGGTGAGGGGTTTAGATGATGGGTCATTTAGGCAGGGTGAGGATTGCCAGGGACTGAGGATGCAGCTGCCTGTGGGGGGCTCTGAAAGGGCGGGGAGTTTGTTTGTGGGGAAGGAAACACAAGAAGCACAGTTTCATGAGGCAACAGGGATGACTACAAGGTAAGGAAGAGACCAGAGGTTCACCACATGTCTTCCCTCCATCTCTCTTCCTGAGCATTTTTAATCAAACTCGAATTTGTGCTCAAGATCTGCTGTTGCTATTCCTGCAATAAATCCATACGGGACCCTTCAAAGTAGAGATATTTTGTGATTCTCTGACTCTACCACAACATGTCTCCATCCTCTCACACATGACTATCCCCTCTCATCCCATGTGCCAACATATCCTATAGGCAGCTGAACACACTCTGTACTCATTATGTCGTTTTCTAACACAGAGGTCAGTTCTAGGTAGATGTCACAGGTCTCTTACTGCCAACAGAGAGCGCCTATCAATGCTCATAGGATACAAAATGTGCAGCAAGTGGACACCACTGCTTGGGTGTGCTTCCAACCAAGCACCCTGCTTCTGCAACAAGCAAATAAATTAGTTTCAAGAAAGAGGGTTAAGTTCTATATCTGAATATATGATTTTCACAGGTAAAGTAAGGCATCTGGTGAAAAGAAGAGTAGTTGTTAGTGTTCATAAGCAATAAGACGCTCTAAACAGGCTATTGTCAATTCAGGAGAGAGCTCCTGGAGTCACTCTTTGAAAATATGAGCACCTGTGTCAGCAGTCCAAAATGCAAACAGAGATAGACAATTCGTTAAGAAAGACAAAATTATAAATCAGAGAAATCACATTTTAATTATATGCATGTCCCTTGAGCTCATTTCTTGAAAACTGCAGATCCACACAGAACAGGGGATCAGGAATGGTGAAGAGAATAGTGATCAATGATGATCAGATGGATGTATGATATGGTAGCTGCAAAAAGAGAAGTTGAAAAAGAGACAGCTGGCAGAGTCTTGTAGAAATGCAGTGTTATGGAGAAATTAAACAGAAACATTTGCTTTCCATTTTGTAGAAGATAGGAAGTGGAGAATACCACCATCAGTCTGCAGGTTTAGATCAAAAAGAAGTATATTTTTATCAAAAATGTAATTATGCAGAGGAATTCATTGTTGCAGGCTTGTACAGAAGCCAGAAGTGTGAATGAGCTTAAGGTGATATTCAAAAATCCAGGAATAATAATAGGTGTATTGGTGAACAGACTGCAGCCTCTAACCCCCAAAAAACCCTCTGCTGAACGGTGTGTGGGACAATGAGTGGGCACACTACGAAAACTCCTTCTATTTTCACCTGCTTATCATGAGCTTTACAATTCCTCTATCACAGAAATTATGAGGGAGGATCTCCTTTAGTATAATTATGCCTGGGTTAGTGCATTTGGGCTTAGTGTGGAAAGCCCCACATTTGAATCCTCTCCTTGGCTTTCAACCCAGACCTTTGTTTTTCTTCCTGCAGAGTGCTGCGTGTCTGCTGACCCATCCTCTACCCTGAGTGCATCTGCACCATCGTGTTGGCTCATGTCTCAAGTCTGTGCAGAACCCTGAACTCTCTGATCATCAGTGCCGGTGTTAAGCTCATTTTCTGACTCTCATCTTCACTGAGCTAACTGGCTCTCCAGGCAGAGCAAATTCAGGAATCCAGGAGTGGGAAAGTAGGTGGGAGATGATCTGGTCGAGTGGTTAGCACATGCATTTGAGACACCTACTGCCAGTTCTGCCCCATGTACACACAGGAATAGATACAGTTTTATTTTCCTATAATACAGACTCATATAACATAAACATGAGAAATATTTGTGTTATATATTATTCTGAAGTACACGTCTAACGAGAAGAGCAATAAACCTGAGGGAGGGCAAGAGTAGGAAATTCTGTCTGAATATCTTGTAGACATTTTCTGCATCAAAAGGAGGTGGTTCAGCTTTGGAGTCCCATTACAGACTATGTAAAATGTCACTAAAACTAAAATAGACCCTGAACAGCCACACTGAGAGGCAGAACTTCAGCGTTACTTCCTTCTCCCACACTGACCTGACTCAAACGCCAAAGTCCCCCCTAAAGCCAGGAGAAGGGAATCACTCAGCTGGGGGAGAGTCAAGTTTTAGGCTGCCACATGAACATGGTTCATTGCCCAAAGACCTTGATGGTGTTCTAGAAGATTCTAGAAGGTAAGATGTCTGCCAGGATGTGGTAGAGGTTCAGATTAAGACATGTAAATGAAGATGAATACCTGAAAGCTGATCTCTAAGCTCCAGGTGTAGTTCGTGGAGTTCTTGCTGGCGGAGTTAATGAGGTCTTTCCACTGATTCAGCTGACCAGATTTAGGTGTCTTAACTTGCAAACTGCCTCCCATCCTGGCTTCCTGTGACAGTGAGAATTTACATTTCTGAAGGGAATATATCTTTCTAACATTAGATTTACAGTAAGACTCTCAAGAATCTAAATTTTGTTTTGTAGACCCTAAAAAATTACCAAAGGTGGCTCCTTTATAGATCTAATCTCTCTGTTCTCTCTCTCTGTAGTTCCCCTGTTTTAAGAAGGTGACAAGGTTACTTCCTTTTTTCTATAGGATATGGTGAAGATAAATATAGCAAAGGTTTTTAAGCTTTCACATACTGTAGTTCACCACAAAATACTTTAAGTAGATATATGTTAAGTAAATAAAGTGTATAGCAGCTCTCATTTACAAAGATAAGGAAAAGATTTTTTGTTTTAAATTTTTTATGTATGGCCCAGAATTCCACTGCCCTATCTCCATACTTATTGTGAAAGTGTGAGAAAGAAATATGTGTTTAAAGGCTCCAGTATCTCTTATTTGGTTAATGTCCTACAAGTATTTAAATGAGTCATTTGATGGCTCTGCACTTCATGATTGGTTAAGCTATTTAACATACTTTATTGCTTCTGTGATTTATTGCCTGATGAGGACACTCAAGAAAGTCTGAGAACCTCTTTGGGGTTTATTGAGCTGGTACATATTTTATGCTGATTTCAAATAAATCAATGTCTATTATAGCATAAAAAATGGGAACATTGGAAAGAACATTGAAGAGAACTATTTCCGGAGCTTTGTGTTCTGCTTCATGCATAAAGCATGAGGGCTTCATTAACATGGAAGTATGTGCATGTGAACCTTTGGGTCCTTATTAATCATTTTGTGACTAATACATGGAGCTCAATGATTCCCATAAGCTTCCCTAAAAGAAACCATAACGTACACACTGTGTGAGATGGTTCCCCAAAGGAGCGTGTAACTGTAATGTCTCAGACACCGCGTGTAGGAATCTCTTGATAGATGTGCTGTTCAGCATGTCCTTCCCTGCCCTACTCATTGCTTTCCAAACAAGACCATCTAGAAATGAAGCCGAGCATCACCAGTCCTTGTTTTGTTCAGCTGGCACCTTGGTTGTTCACAGCCCTCAGGAGTTCTGTCATTCATTAATGACAGCAGGACTGAATCAGAAAAAATCCCCAAATATGTGAGCTTATTGACCCAGTGACATAAGTGCTCGTATGGACGGAGTTGAGCTTTCAGGATGATTAAATCATGACTCTCTTGGCAGTTATCTCCGGGCTGTGGGGTCTTCTCTGTGCACCATCCTGAGGCTGGAGAAAAACAAGACTCCTCGAATCTCTAGTTTGTGCTAAATGAGAGTAGTGGGATAAACTAGAAAAGTGTTCTCCCGATGTTTCCTGGGGTGGTCATTCCCAGTAGAGAAGTAGAATAATAATGTCATGGTAGTGCTGAATGTTCTTTCAAGAAGTCTTTTGTGGTCTCTTCCAGCCTTGTGCCCTCTGCAAATTTAATATATCTGCTCCCCGCTTCATGGACTGACCTCTGTAAAAACTTCTTGACAAGTTATATCTTCTGATTTTGGCAGATTCCTACCTACTCAATGGATATAATAATTTGGTCAGTTTTTCACCTGAACTAATTTCACCTGAACTATGTCTTTAGCTTGCTTATGAGAATGAAGAGTGAAAAGGCATCAATTGTGAAACCCTTCAACTTTCCCCAAACCTGTTTGGGGAAAAGACCTGTTTTCCTCGTTGGAAAAAATACTAGATTGGTTTATTCTTGGCAAATACTTACTGGCTGCTACTCATGTCCTTAGTATTTTCCAGGTGTAATAATTTGTTCACTTGTTCATTCCAGAATTTTTCTGGGACTAAAATATAAAATGACTGGCCTACGGTTTCTTGGCTTCTTTTCTTGCCTCTTTTTATAATGGACACTATTTTCAATTCCAGTTTTTCACCTTTCCGCCAAACGCTTGTCGAAGATAATTGCTAACACTTGTAAGTCTGCTTTGCCCTGTTCTTCCAGGCCGTGTCTGTTTGTGCAAGCATTGTGCTGCAAAAGCAGCGGATCAGTTGTAAGAAACACTTACTCTCAGTGACCACACTCTGCCTGTTTGTTTTTTTCCTCAGACTGGCTCTAGTTTGGTCCCAGGGACTTCATGCCTGTTAGCAGCTACCAATTAACACTCCCAAAGTGTATCTTCCTGTTTAGTTTCATTCTGAGGTCTAAGCCTGTCTGGAAAGAAAAGCAGAGCACATTAAACAGAGCTGATTAGGAGATCCTCTATAAAAATGCATTCCCCAGCCAAACTCAAGGGATGTGGAGCTGCACTCTCAGCACCCTAGACCAGAGTTCATCAGTCTCAACCAATCTGAGAGCAAATAAATCATGGAACTACTCATTGTTCATGATGTTGATCAGTTTAGGCCTTTAAATGAAAACTTACTGAGGAAGGTGTTAAATGTATCCTTGTGTCAGCATCATCTGACAATAGTCCTTCCTCTGTTGGTAATAGGCCAGCTCTCCTTGGTTCTCTTCTTACTGCTGATGAATCTGTAGAATGATTTCTTCGTACACTGTATGTTTATTGAAACTTGAATCCTATTTTGTGTTTGGGCTTCTCGGAGTTTATTCCCTCATGCATTTCTGCTCTTCCCGTATACTCGTCCTGGTAATTTGCCCCTGTGTCCACTCCCACTTCTTGCGCTTGAGATTCCAAGGGCTCAAGCTTTAGCCAAGCAGCCTCCTGTGCTTCCTGTTGTTCCCCTGCACAGGTTAAGAGATAATATCAGAGCATAAGTTTGGACACAATGACCTCTTAAGATCTCCTGAGAGGACAGGCTGAGAAAGCTGGGGTTGATCAGCCTGGAGCAGAGAGACCTTATTGTGGTCTTGCAGTAGTTAAAGTGGGCTTTTTAGAAAGTTAGAGACAAACTTTTTATCAGGGCCTGTTGTGGCAGGACAAAGGGTAATGGTTTTAAACTGAAGGAAGGTCGATTTAGATTAGGTATAAGGAAGAATTTTTTTACAATGAGGTTGAGGAAACACTGGCACAGTGTTGGAGTTGGTGGATGCCCCATCCCTGGAAACGTTCAAGGTCAGGTTGGAAAGGGCTCAGAGCAACCTGATCTAGTGGAAGGTGAACCCTTCGTGGCAGGGGCATTGGAGTAGATGACCTTTAAAGATCCCTTCCAATCCAAACCATTCTATGATTCATGATTCTGTGATCCTTTCCAGCCCTTTATTTACATGATGATATGACGCTTTTCTTTGTGATGCCATAGCAATAATTTATAAATATTGCTGGAACATTGCTCCTTGGAGAACCACAATCTGTTCCAGTAAGACTGTTGCTTCCATGCACAAGAAAGGAAGAAGAAGAACATGACCTTTGTCCAGACCCGAAACCAAAGACTAACCAGGATTTTCAGGTCATTTAGGAAGAAGGTAGGATGGCACATACAGCCACAAAGCTGTATTTGCAGAACAGCACTTCATAGCAGGTCATGAATAGACATGAGTGAAATTTAGCAACTGGTCTGGCTGAGGATTAAAATTTCTATGAGTCAACAGACTGGCTTTTAACCAGAGGCAGTCATGTCTAGCATCCTGCAGGAGTTGAAAACCTACTGTAGCCTTGTAAGTATCCAAAATGTTATGCAAAAGCAGAGAATTTTTTTGGTGGTGCTCTGTGTGTTTGGTTTCTTCTCTTTTCTTTTTCTTTTTTTTGCACAGAAGTTGTTCTGAGGACACAAAGTTCTCATCCAGAATTAGAAGTCATGGCTTGTGTTACAAGAGTACAGGAGAACTGGCAAGAAACATGGAGCCCATGAGAACAAACTAGCAGCACAATGGATTTGTAATATTTAATCAAATTCTTGATGATCACAAATCTTGCAACACATTCCAAAACTACTAAAAACGCTATACAGAAACCAGCTGAGCCAATATTTAAAGCCTTTTTAATTTAACAGAACCCATTTTTTATAGTATGCAGGATATGTTTCTGGCTTTCCTACTTGTCACATGATCTCCTGTCCAGATGTGCTGGTGTATATCTAGTAGTGGACCAGCCAAACCACAGCTCTTTCCTCCCGCTTGTAGCGTGTTATTGTAATTCAACCATGCTTCTCCCAGCTACAGAAGCACTGCATTAATATGTGGTATAACAACAATAACACAGGAGGGGATAAAGCTAACCATAACTTTAACTATGTATCTAAAAATAATAATAATAACGGAGTGACCCTATTCAAAGAGGTTAATTTGTGTGCAGGGTATAAAATCCAAATACGCAGTTGTTTTGCAAACTTCCCATTTTTCTCACCTGCAACAGAAAATTTGTGCTGAGGAGAAGATTTCCTGCAGTTTTCTACAGGAAATTAGCTTCCCCCTTTGTTTAGATCCCACAGATTGTACCGTGTGCTCATGGGCAGCCGGCTCAGGTCTCCTACATTTTTGCCGCCTTTTTTTTCCCTCAGTGGTGGCTGCCACGCAGAACAGAAGGAGAAGGGAATTCCAGGCTTGCGGGTCAATTATTAACACGGTTAAGCCTGGCAGCATGCTCAGAATTAGAAAGGAAAAGCCTGAGGGCTGATTCTTCCCTCCCATTCACAGGATAACCCCACTGGGCTGACTTCGACCTCCCAAGGCAAGGGCCATATCCACACTCCCCCATGGAAAGTTAGTGGGATTCTTATGAATGGCTCCATTAGGAGCTGGGTGGGCTGGATGCCAAAGAAATCAGTGGAGTTGCTTCTGATTTACATGGGGATAAGCATGTGGGTGTATTAAATCCATAATCCTCATCCCCACCGCAGCCAGGAACTCAGCAGCTGGGTCGTGCAAATTGCGCCACGGAGAACCCTCCGGTGTCACAAAACACTAAGGGCCCCATCCATGTCAAAAAGCCTTGAGGGTGCTGATTCAGGGGCATACCAGGCATCTTAGGAGATGATGAAAAGTGGGCTCAGCCAACTCAGTCCCGAACCATGATTTCAGTTCGTGTGCTTGTGCAGTCTTCGCCACTCCAGGATCCCAGGACTTTATCTTGTAGATCATTACTGTGCCTTTGGAAGGTGGAGTGATGTTATTTTAAAGAAAATGAGGTCCAGGCTCTTCCTGTCTTGCTTGGCATGTGCATCTTAGGCGGCAGATGAGTCTGAATGAACCAGACATCGCCCGCAGCCTGCACAGAAAGGAGGCCACCAAGACCTCACTGCCTTCTGAAGGTGACCTAGAGCTACTAAGCTAATTTATGTCCCTTAGTTTAGATGGCCTGGCTCCAGCCCAGAAACACAATGGGCGTATTTTAAGGGTAGTGAAGCATTTCTTGAGGAAGAGTTAAGTACCTGATTCCTGCTGAAAACTGAGGAAATGATGAATCAAACCCATTTGGTTGACGTGTTAAAGCCCAGTGATGATTTCTTCACTTTTGCAGAACTGCCTGCCTATTATCTGTCTCTGTCATGGAGGTGTCCTTGGCATAGTGGGAGGCTGAACAGAGCTCCCTGGACGTCACCCTCACCAGTGACCTGGCCTTGCATGACCACAAAAGACAACCAGTGGCTCCCACAACTGCCGGGCCCAGAATTAACCCCACAGTACAAAACTCCCTTTCCTGAGCCTGAGTCAGTCTAGCACCTCGCTGGCTTTGGTGACCTCTCCACTCCAGGTCTTACTTCTGAAGCTGTTCTGACATGGATTTGAGCTGCTGCCTACCGGGCCAAGGAGCAGTAACATCGGAAGAGCTCTGGGTGTCCATTTCCCCACTAAGACAAATGACACCTTATCACCAAAGGAAAAGATAAAGCTCTGCAAACCAGGGACCAAAGACTTTCTAAGCCCCGTATATCCCAGAAGTACACATTGATTCCCACACAGCATCTGCCTGCTTCATTTAATCCTCTCCTCTCCTCTCCTCTCCT